>RJWJ010001787.1:0-117936 GCA_004363605.1 Indri indri
GCCTAGGCAAGGAATTCTTGAAGAAGAACCCCAAAGCAATCACCGCATCAACAAAAATAAATAAGTGGGATCTAATTAAATTAAAAAGTTTCTGCACTGCCAAGGAAACTATCACTAGAGTGAGTAGACAGCCCACAGAATGGGAAAAAATATTTGCTCTCTACACATCTGACAAAAGGCTGATAACCAGAATCTATCTAGAACTCAAAAAAATCAACAAGAAAAAATCAAACAGTCCCATCAACAAATGGGTAAAAGAAATGAACAGAAACTTTTCAAAAGAAGACAGAATAATGGCCAGCAAACATATAAAAAATTGCTCAACATCTCTAATCATTAGAGAAATGCAAATCAAAACCACAATGAGATATCATCTAACCCCAATGAGATTGGCCTCTGTCAAAAAGTTCCAAAACAACAAATGCTGGCGAGGATATGGAGAGTCAGGAACACTCTTACACTGCTGGTGGGACTGCAAATTAGTGCAACTTCTGTGGAAAAGAATTTGGAGATACCTCAGAGAGCTAAAAATAGAAATACCATTTGATTCAGCAATAGCACTATTAGGCATCTACCCCAAAGAGCACAAAACATTCTATGATAAAGACATCTGCACCTGAATGTTTATGGCAGCACAATTCACTATCACAAGGATGTGGAAACAACCCAAGTGCCCGTCAATCCATGAGTGAATTATTAAAATTTGGTATATATTTACAATGGAATATTAATCATAAGAAACGATAGTGATCTAGCACCTCTTACACTTTCCTGGATTAAACTTAAGCCCATTATCCAAAGTGAGGCACCAAAAGTGCAGAAGAACGGGGTCCACTTGTACTCGCCATCAAACTGGTTCTAACTGATCAACACTAGGTTGATCACACGGCAGAAATACTCTCTAGGGATTAGGGGGATGGGAGGGCAAATCAACAACTAAAGGACACGGGAGCACTAAGCAGGGGAAGGGCATGACTTTAACCCGCACTTGGGTGTGGCAAAGACATAAAGTGTAACTGTAATGTTTGTACCCACACAATACCCTGGAATAAAATAAAATGAAATAAAATTAAAAAATAAGAGAAAAAAAAAACATAATGAGATATCACTTATCTGCAGTGAGGTTGGCCTTTATTGAAAAGTCCCAAAACATTAAATGTTGGCTTGGATGCAGAGAGATAAGAACACTCATACACTGCTGATGGGACTGCAAACTAGTGCAACCTCTGTGGTAAGCAATATGGAGATACCTTAAAGAGATACAAGTAGAATTACCATTTGATCCAGCAATCCCATTACTGGGCATCTACCCCAAAGAACTAAAGTCCCTCTATGAAAAAGACACCTGCACCCGAATGTTTTTAGCAGCACAATTCACAATTGTAAAGATGTGGAAACAACCCAAGTGTCCATCAATACATAAGTGGATTAATAAAATGTGGTATATGTATACCATGGAGTACTATTCTGCTTTAAGAAACAATGGTGATATAGCACCTCTTGTATACTCCTGGATAGAGCTGGAATGCATTCTACTAAGTGAAGTATCCCAAGAATGGAAAAACAAGCACCACATGTACTCACCATCAAATTGGTATTAACTGATCAACACATAAGTGTACATATAATAATAACATCTGTTGGATGTTGGGCAGGGGGGAAGGGGAGGAGGGGATGGATATATGCATACACAAAGAGTGCAATGTACACCATCCGAGAGATGGACATGCTTGAAACTCGGACTTGGGGGGGAGGGGGGGTAAGGGCAACTTATGTAACCTAAACATCTGTACCCCCATAGTATGCTGAAATAAAAAAAATGAAAATAAAAAATAAAAAAAAAAAGATTAGGGCATAAATTACCCAAACGGAAAACAGAAAACTCTGTAGGAGATAAATACAATCAAAAGTTCATTTTTGGAAAATATCACCAAAATTGACAAACCTTTAGATAGATTAACCATGAAAAAAAGAGGAAAGACTCAGGCCACAGAAAATAGGAATGCAAGAGAGGTCTTTACTATTGATCCCTTAGGAATTAAAATGTTTATAAGGGAATACTATGAAAAAGTTTATGTCAACAAATTTTACAACTTAGGTGAAATGGATAAATCCCTAGGAAGTCACAAACTGACAAGAACAACGTAACCTAAACATCTGTACCCCTATAATAACAAACAATAAAAAAAAAAGATTGACTAAAGATGAGATAGAAATTTGGAATAAATGTGTAACAAATGAAGAAATTAAATTAGTAATTAAAAATCTCAAAACAGATTCAGGCTCAGATGGCTTCACTGGTAAATTTTTTCACAAATTTAAAAAGGAAATAATCCTTATATATCTTCATATTCCATTAATTTGTTAAAAAAATTTAGGAGGATGGAACACTCCTCAACTCATTCTATGAGGCAAGTATCACCCCTACAACAAAGCCAGACAAAAGATAACTACAGAACAATATCTCTAATAAATATAGATAGAAATACATCCCAAAACATATTTGCTAACCAAACATAAAACCTGTCAGAAATGTTATATACCATGACCAAGTGAAATTTGTTCTAGGAATGCAAGTTTGGTTTAAGTGATCCAAAAATCAATTAAGGTAATATACCATATTACTACTTTACACAAATTACACAATCATTTTTATCTACTCAGAAGATGCATTCTTCAAAATGCAACACCCATTCCTGATAAAGATTCTCCACAGTACTGGAACAGAAGGGAAGTTCCTAAACCTGATAAAGATTGTGCTCTATTCTCTTCTCGAATATATTCAAACTTTTCTGACCATAGAGCAGCAAGAATTCTGGCTAATCATATCGTATTGTGGGGTGGACTCCAGTTATTTCATAAAATAAGAATGATGCAATCTTTATGAAAGAAAGATTGAAGCATGCTAAAGGGCTATAGTGATATTGAAAGAAACTAAAAATCCATTTTCATTTTAAGTCTTATAAAGATTTTTTTAAATGATGAGACAGCCAGAAAGTTCAGACAGTAATCAGTACATTTCACCTTGTCAAATTTGCTGATTCATAAAAGGCATCTTTATATTGGGGAAAAAGCCAAAGCATGACAACAAGAGAAATGATCCTTAATATCTCTCCCTTTCCTCACATTACAGCTTTGTGCTTCCACAATCCATGCATCTCTTAGATGCTGTGGGCTGGAGCTAGGGAGGACATAGCCCTTTCAGGCCACAGCCAGGGCAGTCTGCTTCCTCCTGCTTTCTTTGCTCTGCTTCTGTTGTCCCTCATGAGTGTAATTGTCTCTACTTAATTGTTATTTAATTGATGGGCTTTGTTTGCTTGCAACAAACTGCATTCTTTTTGTATTGATGATTTCTCATTTGAGTTTATCATCAGGTGATTTAAGTCTTGGAAGGTGAAAGGCATTACTTCTGAGTTACTGACACTGTGGGGGCCATTCGATGAATGTGAACAAATGAGCAAACTATTTCAACAGTATCTTCATTTCATCTAATTCTGAAAAAGCTAAGAGGATGATGAATTTTCTAAAGTATAGGAAATATTTTTATACTATTTTGAATCTCTCAGATGGACTGCCTTTCAACTTTGGAAGTAAATTACGTGTTAGTGGTTTCATCGTGTAGTTTATGCCTCTGCATACTACCCTTGCCCCTCCATCTGGGCCTAAAATTACCCACATTAGTGGCTGCAACAATGTCTGAAATTTCCACCCTTAGTTACTTTTTGGATTAATGGTTTGGAAGACTCCCATATACAGAAGAAAAGGTTAACATACGTCTTTATTAGCCATAACATGTTTAGGTGGATTAGTTTATTACATTAGTTCCACATGTCCAGGGGGGAAAAGAGGCTGTGAGATGAAGACAGAGAATATTGGTAAAGGGAGAAAATTCCTCAGTTGAGTCGGATAAGGGCTTCTGCGTGGCCACGATGCAGACTGAAGCCTGCATGTAGAAGTATTAAGGAAATGTAAAAAGTATTGATGTTGGTGGTGGGGGGGGGTCACAAAAGTAATGGGAGAGAAGATAAGAGAGGGATTTTGAGAACCAAAGTGCTTCAGCCTGAAATCTGGTGGGTAGACAGGGTGGGTCCTAGGCCTCGGAGACTTTGGATCCCTCAGAGGCCCCCACTCCAGAGCCTCCCCCTCCATTCCTTTGAATTCAAGAACAGCCCCAGCCTCATCTAACTTCAACCCTAACTAGGTTATCTTCTATACAAGGTCTGGATTGGACAGTGGGGGCTCAGAGTCGAAGCAGGCTTTGTACTTGCCTTTGTCGAGCTCACAGTTGAGGGACAAACCTCACTTCCAGGCTCTTCCATTTCACTAGGTACTCAACATTCAGCAAGTCACTTAACTTCTCTAAGCTTCAGTTTTCTCATCCAGAAAAGGAGAATAAAAATATTGCCTACTTCACAAGACTGTTGAGAGAATTCAATGGAATAAACCTGATAAAATATGATGTGAGCTATTTGGGGTCATGACAATGATGAAACACTTAGAAAAATACTTAACACATGGTAAATACGCAACAATTATTATCTGTTATATGGAATTATTTCTGATATGCATGATGCTTGTAGCTTTTGTGAGTCCTGTGGTGACTAACTTGCCATTATGAATATTAGCATTAACTATTCCAGAAGTTTTCCCAATCCTCTTTCTTTCTCATTCCATTGTGGGCCATTATGCTGCTGGTAACATAGATTCACAGTGATTCTTATACTGTAGTGTGTGTCAGAATCACCTGAGGAACATGTAAAAAATATACCTCCTGTCACCATGCCCAAAGATTCTGATTCAATAGTTCTAGAAGTTGCTTCCAAGAATCTGAATTTTATTTTTTAATTTTTAATTTTTTAATTTTTGTTGCCCAGTCATGAGGGCAGTGGAATGATCATAGCTCACTGCACCCTCAAACTCCTGGGATGAAGTGATCCTCCTGCCTCAGCCTCCTGAGTAGTTGGGACTATAGGCACGTACCACCATACTTGGTTAATTTTTTTCTATTTTTTGTAGAGAATGGATCCTGCCATGTTACTCAGGCTGGTCTTGAACTCCTGACTTCAAGTGGTGCTCCTGCCTGAGCCTCCCAAGGTGCTAGGATTGCACACATGAGCCACTGTGGCCTGGCTAAAAAATCTGAATTTTAAACAAGTATCCTAGGCAGTACTGATGCAGGTGATTTTTTGACTGCATTTTGAAATAATCTGGCCTAGAAACTTTCCAGTTGCCTTTGGGAATACAGTCATTTTCTGGATAGTTTTTCTATGTATATCTAAGCTCCTCCCAAACCAACTGTCATGCCCATGAAAAGAAAAGGCTGGGAAAGATTTCCATAATGTCAGCCAGGATAAGAAGGAAGAATTAATAGATTCTAAGGGAAGAGAAGATTTCAGGAGGGCAGGAGCAGGCCCTTTCCAATTAGGTCCATGTGGCTCCCCCTGGCACAGTGGGCATTCAGGGAGCAACAGTGTTTCTCACACTCACTGAGTTGGAGAAGAGGCCAGGGCACAGCTGGAGATGGGTATTCAGTGGCAAGAGCCTTGGCAGAGCTTAACGAACAAAAATGTAGTAAAGCAAAACCTTGTTAATTCAGTCTAATTGGGGGCCTGAATAATTTTTTTAATTAAAATTTCTTTAATTAAAAAAGTGATAGAATATTTGAAGGCAAGTTTATTACAGTCAAGGAGCTATAGGAAGCTGAACCAACCTAACAAAGTGTTGCCAAGTAGAGGGCCTCTGGGAGCTAGTGTAATGAATTGAGAATTATTTGTCATCAGGAATTTGTATGTAAATGGATTTGTATGTAAATGGATGCTTCAAAAGTGCTTGAAAACAGTTTGTTCTTTTAAGGGGGATAAATATGCCCCTGGTAATCATGTTTGCATGATTTTACTCACAACCTCCCCCATTCCAATATCAGCTAGACAGTTCAGCTTGTACTTCTAGTAAAATTCTTTCAAGTTTATTTGCAATGCTCTTTAATTGTAATTTCTACTTGGAGAATGAACATATCACAAAATTTTGTGAGTAAAACCAAATTAAATCTGAATGGAAGGGAGCTTAGGGATTATTAAGCCTAACACCATCAATTTACATATGGAGAAACTGAGGTTAATTGCAAGGATGTGACTTACTAAATGACATACTGAACTGGGGAGGAGGCAGGACTAGATCCCAGATCTAACACATTCCAGAGAAGTCTGCCTCCTACTCTATGGATGATACTTCCTCCTAATGAATATCATTTACTAAAATGAATGCTGACAAGAAATGAGTTTTTTCATTAGTATCCTTTCATTTAATGATGTCCATTGTTTACTATCTAGATATAAATTAATGAGACTCTCTGTGAAGATAACGAGACCCACAAGGGCTCAAGAAGCAGAAGTCCAACTTTGTATTCAAATTGATAACATAGGGTCTATTAATAGGAGAAAATGTTTCTCTTACGTAGAAGTGCAGGCAAAATATACAGAGAAACAGACATGGGTGAGGTGGCCAAATGGAAAGAGTTCCAATTGGAGCTCTTGACTTTAGTAAAATTGTGTCAGCAAGGTGCATCTTCATCAACTTCTACGTCACCCCACCCATTTGCTCTTTCTGCATCCTATATTTTCTTCTGAGACACCTAAGAAATATTTCTTAAAGTAAAGGATAGAGGAGGGGAGTTGATGCCAAAATGTTCTGGCAGTGCTATTCTTACCCAAGTGGGAGAAAACCCAAATGGGAAAGGTTTATTATAAATTCCAGTAACTGCTTACATTGCTATGGGTCAAAGTTAAATGGCCAGGTAATTTATTGTTCAAATGTAAACACTTTTGAGATTGAAAGGGGATGTTATTAATTCTTATACTGAGATAATACGGAGAAACTGGGACTGTCCCAGGCAAACTGAAATGTGTGATAATTCTTAAAAACAGATGGGATGCAGTGTTAAGGAAAGCAGAATATGGTACCACCTGACTCAGGTATCCAGACAAGAGTGGCTTAATTCACATAGCATAATGTCCTCAAGATTCATGCATGCTGTTGCATATGACAGAATTTCCTTCTTTTAAAAATCTTAATAGTATTCCACTATGTATA
Source organism: Indri indri (assembly GCA_004363605.1). Taxonomy (NCBI): domain Eukaryota; kingdom Metazoa; phylum Chordata; class Mammalia; order Primates; family Indriidae; genus Indri; species Indri indri. The sequence continues at coordinate 7,090 of RJWJ010001787.1, forward strand.
TATTTCATGTTCATTACAGCATTATTCACAATAGCCAAGACATGGAAACAAACTGAGTACCCATCAACAGATGAATTGATAAAGAAAATATTCATATATACAAAAACAAAGAACAGAAAGACAAAAACTGCATGAGTTCACTTATATGTGGAACCTAAAAAAGGCAAACATATAAGAAAGAGGGTAGAATGGAGATTACCAGAAGTTATAAGTAGGAGGGTAGACAGGGAAAGGGGAGATGTTAGACAAAGTATATGAAGTTTCAATGTAACAGCAGGAATAAGTTCTGTTGATCTATTGAACAGCATGGTAAATATAGTTAATGATAATGTATTGTATATTTCAAAATTGTTAAAAGAGTAGATTTTAAATATTCTCACTACAAAGAAATGATAAGTATGTGAAGTGAAAAACAAGTTAATTACAGTGATTTTAATCATTCCACAATATATACACATCTCACATCACATTGTTGTAGTACATGTGCTACATTGTTGTAGTACATGTGCTACATTGTATCTCATAAATATATACAATTAATATTTGTCAATTAAAAATAAAATAACATTTTTAAAAAGAGGCCTGGGTGCCATCTATGAACCAGAAGCTTGATCTTGGACTTCTCAGCTTCCAGACCTGTGAGAAATAAATTTATGTTGTTTATAAGACACCCAATCTAAGGAATTTTGTTATAGAAGCCAGAGCACATGGAATAAGACAAAGTTAGTATGCTCTAACTTCAAAACTTCTCATCCTCTTTGTGATTACCACCATCCTTTCCAGCATAATTGTAAGATCCTCTTAACTGGTATTCCTGCCTCTAATGATCTTCTGCACAAAGGATGCACTCCAATCTTTTACAATTTCAAATATTATCTTTTACTTCTCTGACTAAAACCCTGGACTTCAAACCCATTGCATTTATAATAAAATGTAAACAGTATATTATAGCCCTATATAATTTGAGCTTTGCCTATGTCTACACTCTCATCTCAATCTACCTTCACTCTCACTCACAATACTCTTTCCACACAGGCTTTTTGTTTTTCCTCAGACACATCGAGCTCATTCTTGCCTTGTGGCCGTTGTACTTTCCGTTCCCTCTGTTCTGATTTCCCTTCACAAAGATCTTTGTTTGGATGATTTTTTTGTTTGTTTGTTTGTTCAAATATCACTTATTTAAAATGACCTCCCCTGACCATCCAGAGTATCTCTCAATTCTCTATCCCATTACCTTTTAAAATTTTCTTCCCGACATTTGTCATGATCTGAAATTTATCTAAAGAAAGTCATCCCTCAGTATCAGTAGAGGATTGGTTCCAGGACCTCCTATGGATACTCAAGTTCCTGATGTAAACTGGAATAATATTTGTATATAACCTGTACACATTCTCCAGCGTACGGTACTCTGGATTACTTATAATACTGAAGTCATTCTAGACAGTCTAGTCTTCAATGATCTCTACAATACTTATAATACTTAATATTAAATATGTGCTCTGTATATAGTTGTTATACTGTGCTGTTTTAAGGAATAGTGATTAAAAAAAAAGCCTGTACATGTTCAGTACAAAAATATTTTTCAAATATTTTTGACCCGCGGTTGGTTAAATCCATTGATGCAAAAACCAAGGATAAGTTGGACCTACTGTCCTCTTATTTGTGCATTGTCTGTCTTATTCTGTTAAAATCAAAGTTCCTTGTGAGCAGGTACATCTGTATCATTCTCTGTTGCATCCCTAGTATTAGAACAGTGCTAAGTACATAATATGCACTCAGTAAATAGTGTTGAATGAATTATTATAAATAAGCCATTGTTTTTTGAATAAGGCAAGGGAGATATGTCCCTTGGCTAATATTAGGTAGGGTAGAACATAAGATAATTGAATATCCAAACCAAAAAGAGATCTCTGATTATGCCAAAATGCAGGATCTGCAACACTGACAATGACTTAATAGGAGCTTTAAGCCAAAGCTATGATACCCAAAGACTTTAGCTGGAACAACCACCACTTAACCTAAAAGCCTTCATTCTATTTCACTTTTGAATCACTGAAATTTGTTTGGTCTTAATGTTTATATTTTTTAAAATAATCTTTCCAGGAAAATATAGTATCAAATATATTGTTTAAAAAATAGACTGAATTCAAATAAAATAATTACTTAATAATTCCTGAGCATACAATCCAGAATTGGGTATCCCTATTACAGTCTGCTCATGTAAGACCAAAGGCTTTTGCAAGAGAACACCAGTCTAAAGTGGTATTATTTCATGTTGATACTAGTTTGGCATACTGTCTCCTGTCTGGCCCTCTGCTGGATTTTCCTTAGCCTTTTGAATTCTTTGTCAGAGGTAAAGTTTAAGTTGGATCAGTTTATTCCATTACATGTTGGCAACGATGTGCTCGAATGGCAACTTAGAATTGACCTTTGTTTGACATGGTCAAAAGGGTTAGTTATTTAAAATGGCAAATGGAAAACTACGCATATCTTAGGTCCTCTCCAGGCAGGTCTTCCTGGCAGCTGTCGGAAAGGAAACATATGGCTGCTCGTTCTAGCTATTTCCTTCTTTGTTAACCTAAGAAACTCCTGGAGTGAGCTTCCCTACATTATTCTAGATCATGTGATGACTAAGCCTTGTTGATATAACTGACTATGCCAAGAATATGTGCCTGAAATAGCTTAGAGCCTCCCAAGGACTAAGTTCCATCTCAGAGATTTCTAGAAGCTAGGCCGCTTATTTTTATTATTTATTAGGGACTGGTTAATACCCCTATTCCTATTTATCTTCCATGCCTGGGCTTGTGGAGGGTGGAAGCATACCCAATATTATGTGTGTCCCACTTTCCACCAAAAGTACCTAGGTGGGGGAGGAGAAGCTCCCCTTATCATTTCAATGGGCTCCAGGACTCTCTGGGTTTAGTCCATGCCTCTGTCTTCTCCTCTCTATCTTCTTCTCTCCAAACTTTACCATTTTTCTCTGTTGGGTCCCTGGACATCTTTGCTATCTCTTCCTGCAATCTATACCTGGGCTGCAACTGCTTTCCACTTTCCTCAGTCCAGTATACTACCTTCCAGCTTGGATGATCCAACAAGAAATATCTCTAGTCGGCCATCTTGACTGCTCTTCACAGTTCAATTTCATACAGTGCGACTTTAAGTGAGTCATTGTAACTCCTTCATCTTTTGTTTCATTTAAAACTCAGTTAATAAAAAAATGTTGGATAACTGGTGGCCTCCTGACTCACTGCTCCTAGAGAAAGAGGTGAAGAACTCAGATGACTACACACAAGTGGATCACTCCCCCCTGACAACAGCATTGTGAATCCGCAGACAAACAGCATGGAACACAGTGCAGGAAAAAAGGTGAAAGGGAGATACATTCACAAAGACTAGAAAGTGCGAGAAATACAATAGGGAATAGAGCGCAGCATGAGAGGGCCGCGCCCACCCAGCCAGTCAGTGCTGTGCAATCTGACCCACAGGAGAATGCCTGGCTTCCCCACAGACCTTCACACCCACTCAGGCATGGGCATGCCTGAAGTTGATGCAAAGTTGTGGCATGGGACACCAGGCTCTGCGGACAAGAGACAACAGCAGGAAGCATTTTGAACTCTCTGGTGTTTTGTGCTGGGACCACACTGGGCAGGGAAGGGACTGGTCTAAGTGGTTGCTTCCCACAACTGTGACCATGTGAGCAAGTTTGGAGACAGGCACCTCTCCCCTGGATGTCAATGGGACCAGCACATGGGAGGCAAATGCCAAAAAGTGGGCTCTGCCCCTGGAAACCACCAGCATTTCAGCTGACTCTGAGTGAGACTAAGAGAACTGGGCCATCTGCTAGACAGACATGAGTCCATGGGACTTTGATGCTGAAGTAATATCTGGTAGCCTGTTGATTCAGCCCACCTGACTGGCTTAGGACAACTCTTATGTGCTCGCCCCCAATGCTAGCTCTCCAGGTATGGGTGGCCACCATCTTTGGGGTTCCAAGTCCAGAGACACTGCTGTGGCTGCAGTTTCAGGCACCACCCCATCCCCAGCCTGGGGACTTTCGTGCCAAGTGCTACAGGCTCCGCTTTTAGAGGTGGGGAGGAGCGAGAAAAGTCACTTTCTCTGTGTGGCAGGCATGGATCTGTGGGACTTTGGTGCCAAAAAAGTAGTTGGTGGCCTGTTGATTAGGCCCACCAGCATGGCTTGGAACCCCTACTAAGTGAATAACTCCAGAGCTCGCTCTCCAGATCCAGGTGGTTGCCATCCTTGGGGTTCCCCCAGGAGATCCAGCTTGGCTGTGGTGGTTTAAGGCACCACCCCAACCCCAACCCGGGGACTCTTCAGCTAGGTGCTGGAGACTTGATCCTTAGAGATGGAGAGGAGCAAGGAAAGCCCCTTTCTCTGCATGGCAGATGTAAAGCTGTGGGACTTTGGAGTTCAAGAAATAGTGGCCTGTTGATTCATCCTGCTGGCACAGCACTGCCTATCTACTAAGAACATTACTCCAGGGATTGCTCTCTGAGTCCGAGCAGTCACAAGCCTTGGGGTTTGTGGACAGGGAAGGAAACACTTGGCCAGAGACCTCAGAAATTGCATCAATAGACTCCTCCCATGAGGAGCAGCCATGCAAGTTCAGTGAAAGAGCCCTGAATTTTATATTAGTGGGTCTCCCTAGTGGCAAGTCAAGAAACCATAGAAGCACACACACTGAGGATTGCACACACCAACTTCAATCTATCTTAGTCCTATCCACACCTTAGGGGAAACAGGGTTCAAGCAACCTCTGGGAGTGAAAAGACCCCTCCCAAAGATTGGGCATTCATATACTACACCCAGGAGAACAGAGCCTGCCACAGAGACTTCAGATTACCTTGATAACTGGCTCCTCCGCACAAACTACAATCAAGAAAAGAGAGTGTAACCCCATACCGAAACACAGTTCATTCCATATCAAGCCATTAGAGAGCGGTGGAGTCACACCCACAAGTACAGTCCACCATCTTGGAGATTGAGCTGGGGGACGAAACTCAGTAGTCTCCATTGGCAAGAGGTGAAGAAAACAGGTCAGAGGTAACCAAACTTGTGAAATACCCCTAAGGAAACACAGGAACAGTGTGCCTCTCCCCAGCAATGTCAAGGAATGACCCTTGAGGACTTGGAGATAGGGCCATAAACCAGTCCTAGCACCCATAGTTCTCGACCAAGGAGCCTGATGAGAAAGAATCAGCAAAAGAACACAGGAAATATGAAAGATCAGAGAGAAAAGTCACCCCCCAAAAAATCGTTAGATCCTCAACAATGGATGCCAACTTAAATGAAATGATTAAAATGACAGAGGAAGAATTCCTGATATGGATTGTAAGAAAACTCAATGGAATTGAAGAAAAAATAGAAACCCAGCATGAAGAAATCACAATAACAATACAGGAAATGAATGAAAAATTATCTAGAGAAATTGAAGTATTATGAAAGAAACAAACAGAAATACTGGAAATGAAAGAGGCATTCAAGGAACTACAAAACAGTGGAAAGCCTTAAGAATAGTTTGTATCATGCAGAGGAAAGAATCTCAGAATTTGAAGATAATGCCTATGTGCTAAACCAATCAGATAAAGAAAAAGAATACAGAAGCAAGAGATGTGAACAAATCATACAAGAAATGTGAGATTATGTAAAGAAACCAAACATAGAAATTATAGGCATCCCTGAGAGAGAAGAAGAAAATACAAAAAGGCTAGAAAATCTATTTCTTGGAATCATGGAGGAAACCTTACCTGGCTTATCCAGAAATTTAGATATCCAGGTACAAAAAGCACACAGAACTCTGGGAGGCTCAACCTGAAAAGGCAATCACCACGTCACATAGTTATTAGGCTGGCTAGTAAACACGAAAGAGGCAATCCTTCCAGCAGTAAGACAAAAACAGCAGGTAAATTACAAAGGCAAACCTATCAGACTAAATGTAGACTTCTCAACTGGAACCTTACAAGCCAGAAGTAACTGGGGACCCACCCTCAATCCTCTAAAACAGAATAATGGCCAACCTAGAATTCTTTATCTGGCAAAACTAAGCTTCATCTATGAGGGAGAAATAAAAACTTTCCCAGGCAATCACTGGTGGAATTTGCGAAGACCAGACCTGCTAGGCAGGAAGTACTCAGATCTGTATTATACACTGAACAGCACAATATGGGCAACCACCAATGTAAATAACTCAAGAGTAAAAGTCCAGAACCCTTATTGCACAATAACAAGAGACAAAACAAAACAATAAGAATTTATCCAACAATAGGAACAGAAATCTACCCCAAATATCAACTCTCAATAAATGTGAAAGACTTGAGTTGTACACTAAAGAGACATAGACTGGCTGAGTAGATAAAAATAATAAAAGCCAAGTATTTTCTGTCTCCAGGAAATGCATCTTACCCATAAGGACACATTCAGACTCAAGATGAAGGGCTGGAAAATAGACTTCTGGGCAAATGGAAACGAAAGAAGGAAAGAAGGAAAGAAAGAAAGAAAGAAAGAAAGAAAGAAAGAAAGAAAGAAAGAAAGAAAGAAAGAAAGAAGGAAGGAAGGAAGGAAGGAAGGAAGGAAGGAAGGAAGGAAGGAAAAGAAAATAAGAAAGAAACTGTGGTAGCTATTCTTACATCAGAAGATAACATCAACTTTAAAGCAGCAAAAGTAAAGAAAGAGAAAGATGGTCACTACAGCGTGGAGGAGGAAAAATCCAACAGGGAGACTTAACAATTCTTAATATTTACACCCAAATCGGGAGTGCCCAGATACATAAATCAAACCCTCATTGATCTAATTAACATGATAAACAGTAAAGTCATAGTAGCTGGGGATTTCCACACCCCACGTACTTAAATGGACAGATCTTCCCAGCAAAAAATAAGCAAAGAAACAAAGGACTTAAACAGATCTCTAGAACAAATGGGTTTAACAGACATCCACAAAACATTCCACCCAAACAAAACTGAATATATAATTCTTATTATCAGATCATAGAACCTTCTCTAAAATTGATCACATCCTAGGCCCAAAATTAGACCTCAACAAATTTAAAAAAATGGAAATTATATCATGTATCTTCTGAGGCCACAGTGGAATAAAATTAGAGATCGATTCCAACAGAATCACTCACCTTTTCACAAAGTCATGGAAATTAAACAATCTATTGCTGAATGACTGCATGGAAGTCAAAAGATTCTTCAAACTAAGTGATAATGGGGACACAAGTTATCAAAATCTGTGGGACATAACAAAAGTGTTCCTGAGAGGAAAACTAATATCATTAAATGCTCACATCCAAAAGACAGAAAATTCACAAATCAACAAACTAATAAACTATCTCAAGGAACTGGAAAACGAAGAGCAAATCAATCCTAAACCCAGCAGAAGAAAATAAATAGCTAAGATCAGAGCAGAAGTAAATAAAATGGAGAAGAAAAGAACTATACAGAAGATTAATAAAGCTAAAAGTTGGTTTTTTGAAACGATAAACAAAATTGACATTCCTCTTGCTATATTGACAAGAAGTTGAATGGAAAGGACTCATAAGCTCAATTAGAAATGAAAAAGGAGAGGTCACTACAGACATCATAAAATACAAAACATCATCTTTGAATACTATAAAAATCTCTATGCCCCAAAACTTCAAAACATAGAGGAAATGGACAAATTCTTGGAAACACACAACCTCCCTAGGCTCAACAGGGAAGAAATTGAATTCCTGAGCAGACCAATATCGAGCACAGAATTTCAAGCAGCAATAAAAAATCTTCCAATAAATAATGCCTCAGACCAGATGGGTTGACCCCTGAATTTTACCAAACCTACAAAGAAGAGCTGATACCTACACTGCAGAAATTATTTCACAACACTGAGAATGATGGAATCCTCCCCGACTTATTCTATGAAAGCAATATCACCTTGAGCCCATAGCAAGGAAAGGACACAACAAAAAAAGAAAACTACAGACCAATTCGTCATGAATACATGATGCAAAAATCTTCAACAAAATCTTAGCAAACCCAATCTAACAGCAAATCAAAAAAGTAACTCATCATGAACAGGTGGGCTTTATCCCAGAGATGTAAGGATGGTTCAATATGCACACATTTACAAATACACCACATAAATACAAGCAAAAACAAAGATCATATGATCCTCTCAATAGACACAGAAAAAGCATTTGACCAAATTCAACGCCCTTTTATGATAAGAACACTTAACAAAATAGGCATAGATGGAACTTACCTAAAAATGATACAAGCCATATATGACAAACCCACAGCCAACATCATACTGAATGGGGAAAAATTGAAAGCATTTGCACTTAGAACTTGAACCAGACAAGGTTGCCCTCTATCACCACTTCTATTCAACATAGTGTTGGAAGTCCTAGCCAGAGCAATCAGACAAGAGAAGCAAATCAAGGGCATCCAAATGGGGGCAGGAGATGTCAAACTATCACTCTTTGCTGACGATATGATGTTACATGTAGAAAACCCCAAAGATTCTGCAATGAGACTGCTGGAATTTATAAACAAATTCAGCAAAGTTTCAGGTTACAAAATCAATGTACAGAAATCAGTAGCATTCCCATACGCCAACAACAGTCAAACTGAGAACCAAATCAAAGACTCGATATCCTTCACAATAGCAGCAAAGAAAATAAAATTCCTAGGAATACGTTTAAAAAGGAGATAAAAGACCCCTACAGAGAGAACTATGAAACACTGAGGAAGGAAATAGCAGAGGACATAAACAGGTGGAAAACCATACCATGCTCATGGGTGGGCAGATCAACATTGTTAAAACGTCTATATTACCCAAAGTGATCTACAGATTCAATGCAATCCCTATTAAAATACCAACATTATTTTTCACAGATCTAGAAAAAATAATTCTATGCTTTGTATGGAACCAGAGAAAACCCCACATAGCAAAAGCAATCTTAAGCAAAAAGAACAAATTGGGAGGTATCAATTTACCAGACTTCAAGCTATACTACAAGGCTACAGTAACTTAAACAGCATCCTACTGGCACAAGAACAGAGACATAGACCAATGGAACAGAATTGAGAACCCAGATATAAAACCATCCTCATATAGCCATCTAATCTTTTAGATCATATTTTAAAAAGTTATCTGGAAGAGACCCAAAAGGCGATACCTTTATGTTATGAGCTTTTAGTTTCCCAGTCTGGTTCAATATCTTTACAGTACCAATGGGGTTTTTACTTTTGGTAGTTTCCATATTTCTCCATTCCTGATTATCATTATTATCATCAATTAGTCAACACCCTTACAGTAACAGCTTCTATATATGAAACTCATTCAATAAGTATCAGGATAGACACTAAAATGCGTGAGAAAGTCTTTGATATCAAGGAGCTTATTGTCTAGAACTGGAGAAGATGTAAACAAGAAGAGCTAAACAAAATATGAAAGAACAAAAATATAGAAAAAGGTGAATTGCTAAAAGACATTGTTATTAACAGTCTGTATTACAATGAGTCATAAAGGCAATAAGTTCCAGAAAGATGAGGAGACATGCATTTGGGCTAAAGTGGCCTGGGAAAATAATTTTGGGGGGGGAAGACAGGATTGCAAATATTTTCAAAGGATAAGTAGGATTTGGGCTTTCTGAAAAAAAGCTTTCGTCTATTTAAAAAATTACCTATTCTGGTATTCTTATTAATGTTCTAAAAGGCCCTCACAGTTTCAAAATAGCAGAGGAGATCAAAGGCTTAAGGACTGGGAGCTGTAGGTTTCACAACCTCCTGTTTCTGACTATACTTACTGAATAGCTGTTAGGAATTGTATAGTGACAATCCCCATATCTCTTTTCCTCACTCTTTCAGAAATTTTCTGAGAATCACCATCTATGAATCATAGCCTTGTTTTCCAGGTCCCCCTCTGGAGAAATGGTTGAAATTTGCATATGCATGACTCCTTCTGATGGGAAAATAGGCAACTGCCCTAGTCCAAAGAAATGTTAATTGGCAAGGGAACTAGTGTAAAATGTTATAATGGACTACATATGCTCATTTGTTATTTTCCTCATTGATGATGTTAGCACAGCTTGCCATTGCTCATGCATTTTTTTTTTTATTTCAAAGTATTATGGGCATACAAACGTTTTTGGTTATGTGGATCGCTTTTAGAATGCTTGAGTCAAAGTTGAAAGTGTGCCCATCACTTGGATAGTGTTCATTACACTCATTACATATGTTTCGGCCCCTCCCCTCCTGCCCTCCCCCGCTTGATTTCCACTGAGCTTTACTTCCCTCTATGTATATGTGTGCACATGAGCTAGTTCCAATGTAATAGTGAGTATATATGCTGTTTGTTTTGCCATTCTTTAAATAATTCCCTTAGGATAGTGGTCTTCAGGTCCATCCAAATTGTTGCAAAAGGCATTAAGTCATCCTTCTTCATGACTGAGTAGTATTCCATGGCATATATATACCACATTTTGTTAACCCACTCATGAATTGATGGGCATGTGTGTTGATTCTACATCTTTGAAATTGTGAATTGCAGCCAAGTGTGGGTGTCTTTTTGACGAAATGACTTCCTTTCATTTGGTAAATACACAGTAGTGGGATTGCTGAATCAAATGGTAAGTCAACTTTTAGTTCTTTGAGGAAGTTCATACTATTTTTCATAGAGGTTGCACTAATTTGCAGTCCCACCACCAGTGAATAAGCGTTCCTTTTTCTCTGCATCCACACCAGTTGTTTTTTGGACTTTTTAAGTAAAAGTTATCCTGAATACAGTAAACTGATATCTCATTGTAGATACAATTTGCATTTCTCTGAATATTAATGACATTAAACATTTTTCATATGTTTATTAGCCATTTGTATATCTTCCCTTGATGTCTTTGGCCCACTTTTTAATGGTGTTGTTTGACTTTTTCTTTCTGATTTGTTCGAGGTCTTTGTAGATTCTGGTTATTAGCCCTTTATCTGATGTATATCTTGTGAATATTTTCTCCCATTCTGTCGGTTGTCTATTTGCTTGGTTAATTATTTCCTTGCCTGTGCAGGAATAATTTAATCAAATCCCACTGATTTATTTTTGCTGTTCCTGTGATTGCCATAGGGGTCTTCATAAATTCTTTGCCTAGGCCAATATGTATAAGAGGTTTTACAACATTTTCTTCTAGAATTATTATGGTTTCATGCCTTTCATTTAAGTCCTTTATTGATCTTTAATTAATTTTAGTTAGTGGGGAAATATATGGATCTTGTTTCCATCCTCTACATGTGGCTATCCAATTTTGCCAGTAGCATTTATTGAATAGAGTTTCTTTCATATACTGTATATTATTGTCTGCTTTGTCAAAGCTCAGTTGTCTGTAGTGGATGGTTTTGTATCTGGGTTTTCTTTTTTGTTCCATTGGTCTATGTCATTATTTTTGTGCAAATATCATGCTGTTTTGGTTAATACAGCCTTGCAGTATAGTTTGAAGTCTGATAATGTAATGTCTCCGAATTTGTAACTTTTGCTTAAGATTGCCTTGTCTCTTTGGGCTCTTTTCTGGTTGCAAACGAAGTATAGAACAATTTTTTCTGGATCTGTGAAATATGATGTTGGTATTTTGATGGGGATTGTATTGAATCTATAAATCATTTTTGGTAGTATAGACATTTTAACAATGTTCATTCTTCCAATCCATGAGCATGTTATGCTTTTCTATTTGGTTGTATCATCTGTGATTTCTTCTTTTTCCTTTTTTTCTTTCAAAATATTAAGAGGATACTAATATGTTAGGTTGCATGGATCATTTTTGGAATTCTCGAATCTTGGCTATAGGTGTGCCTATCACACAAATAGTGTTCATAGCACCCATTAGGTTGGTTTATTCCCCTTCCCTCCTCCCTCATCGCTCGGTTGCTTTCCATTGAGTTTTGCTTCCCTCTGTGTAGTTGTGAGTTCATCAGTTAGTTCCAATTTAACAGCGAGTACACGTGGTATTTGTTTTTCTATTTTTGTGATACTTCCCTTAGGAGAATGATTTGCAGTTCTATCAATATTGTTGCAAAAGATATTAATTCATATTTTATTATGGCTGAGTAGATCTCCATTAAAAAAATAGCTCATCTGTGATTATGTTCCTCTGTGTTTTGTAGTTCTTTTTATAGAGATCTTTCACCTCCTTGGTTAAGTATTTTCCTAGGTATTTATGTTCTTTGAAGCAATTTTGATTGACTCTCAGCTTGATTATTATTGGTGTATAGGAATGGTACTGATTTGTGTACATTTATTTCATAGCCTGAGACTTTGCTGAATTTATTTATCAATCTTAGGCATCCATTGGTGAAATCTTTGGGGTTTTCTAGATATAAGATCGTATCTGCAAAAAGCGATAATTTGACCTTCACTTTCCCGATTTGGATACATTTAGTTTCTTTCTCTTTCCCAATGCTCTGGCTGGCACTTCCAGCACTATGGTGAACAGAAGTGGTGACAGTGGGCATCTTTGTCTTGTTCCACTTCCTCGTGGGAATGCTTTAAACTCATCCCCATTCAGTATGATGCTGGCTGTGGGTTTGTCATATATGGCTTTTATAATTTTGAGATATGTTCCTTCTACGTGTAGTGTGTCCACTGCTTTTATCATGAAATGGTGCTAGATTTTGTTGAATGCTTATTCTGTATCTATTGAGATAATCTTATTTTGTTTGTGTTTGCTTTTGTTTATGTGGTGAATTTCATTCACTGATTTTCATATGTTGGACCATTCTTGAATCCCTGGGATGAAGCCCACTTAGTCATTGTGGATTTCTTTTTGTGTGTACTGTTGAATTCACTCTGCTGGTATTATCTTGAGGATTTTTGCACCTATATTCATAAGCAATATCAGTCTACTGTTTTCTTCCTTTGTTGTGTCCTTTCCTGGCTTTGGTATCAAGGTAATACTGGCTTAGTACAATGAGTTGGGGAGTATTCCCTCCTTTTTGATGTTATGGCATCTTTTCTGCAGAATGCACATTAACTCTTCTTTGTAGGTCTGATAAATATGATTTCTTGGCCTTTTGGCTAAGACCACGTGCATAGGTCTGATAAAACTCAGCTGTAAATCCATCTGGTCTGGGGCTATTTTTCTCTTGGAAGCATTTTTATTACTGCTTCAATCTTATTGTTCATTACTGGCCTTTTCACTAGTTCTATTTCTTCCTGATTGAATCTTGGGAGGTCGTGTGTTTCCAGAAATTTGTCCATTTCCTCTGTGTTTTTGAGTTGATTTTTTGTGCACAGAGTATTTACATAGTATTCACAGATGATATTTTGTATGTCCTTGATATCAGCTGTAATATCTCCTTTTTCATTTCTGATAGAGCTTATTCGGGTCTTTCTACTCTATTGCCGGTTAGTATAGTAAGAAGTCTATCAATTTTGTTTTTCTTTTCAAAGAAAAAACGTTTTGTTCCATTGATCTTCTGTATTATTTTCAATTTCAGTTAGTTCTGCTTTGAGTGTAGTTATGTCTTTTATTCTTCTGGCTTTTGGTTTTGTTTGCTATTCATTTTCTAGTTCCTTGAGTTGTGTCATTAGATTGTTAATTTTTGATCTTGCTGTCTTTTTGATGTAGGCATTTACACTCTGAATTTTCCTCTTACATCTTCTTTTGCTGAATCCCATAGATTTTGATAGCTTGTGTCCCCTTTGTCATTCAGTTCAAGGATCTTTTGACTTACATCTTAATTTCATTATTGACCTAAGAATTGTTCAGCAGCAGGTTGTTTAATTTCCATGGCTTTGTGTAGATTGGAGTGTTTCTCTTGCAGTTGATTTCTAGTTTTATTCTACTGTGCTCTGATAAAATACATGGTATGATTTCTATTTCTTTAAATTTATTGAGAAGTGTTTTGTTGCCTATGATATGACCAGTCTTGGAGAATGTCCCATATGTTGCTGCAGGACTTTAAGGGGAAATGTTTGAGCCCCACTCTCTATTTAAGCCTTGGTGGTTTCCACCGGTGTTATGGCTCAATTTTCTCTCTGAGAAGCCATGGGTTGGGGAGGGGAAAGAGAGGAACAGAGTCTAGATGGAGGGAAGGTAACACTCTGGTCATCTCTGTCCTTCTTTCCAGAAGGCAGCCCACCCAGAATATCCAGATATCCAGACTCCAGAGTCACACAGTCCCCCTGTAACCCACTGGAGCCCTGTCGCTCCCATAGTGTCAGCTAGAGTTAGGAAATGTTTGTGTGGGAAGGACCAAGATGAAACCCGAGAAGTTGAAGTCCCCTGGGGAGAACAAAGGCATGTCGTGTGTAGGGAATCAATATGGTGCCTGTCATCCCGGCTCAGTTCTGTGATGATGGGAAGTGATCCAGGGATGCTAGGAGCCTGTCGCTTTGTCTATAAGAAGCTCCCAGTTTACTGGTGGTAGAAACTTTTGGGCTCATGGGCATAGAAAGTCTCTCCAACAGCTCAGGGACCCTCTGATTATCAGATGCAAAAGTAGGAGAAACAAACCATTCCACCTATCCTTTTTGCTGGACTGTGAACCTCTCAGGGGTTGATCTTTGCCAATATCTTGCCCCTTCTTGTTCTGCTCCATAACTTTTTCCCATGCAGCCTCTTGTAGGTTCTGGCACACTTCTTTCAGAATTATACCTGATCTATGTTTGTTTGTTTTTTTCTTTTTCATGTAGAACTTTTTCTTCTTACTGAGATGCTCTGGCAGCTGTTGTCTCTGGTCAGCCATCTTTTTAAATCCTGCTCATGCATTTTGTATTGATTCATTTTTTGTTGTCTGAGCCAGATGCAAAGTGCTCTTTTTCTTCCTTGGGCTCCAGATGCTGTTTACAAGACTGAAAATGTGTAACGGGCTCTTTATAACATGACAGCACCTGCATTTGGATATTTACATCATGAAAACTCAAGCTTTCCTGTACTGCTTATCAGTTGTTTACTACCCCGTGATCCATCCAGGGCGACCATGCTTCTGTTTGGTCAAAGTTGTCATGGATCTATTTATTATTGCTTTAGACTGAGAACAAATTAAACTTCAAGCTGCCACTAGATTGAACCCTGGCAAATGCACACTTTCTGCTCCTTTAAGTCTCTTCCTTGGCATCTGAATATGTAACCAGTTAGTGAAAACAGTGCTTGTTATGGTAAATTAAACTCCTTGAGAGCTTTGTGACCTAAAAGCTTTAAGTTGCATTTGAAATCCGGGTGGAATACATAGTCCTGTAAATAACTCAAAGCTAAACCAGGTCAGTACGCTTTGTGAGAGTAGTCTCAGGTATAAGCATGATTTGAAATTTCCCATAAAGTATAAATGAGGAACTGATTTCACATGAATGACACATTTACTTCAATAGAAAAATTAATTTTGTGTCTTGTGAGAAGCTTACTAATGATGTTGTCACCCTATATCAGAAATCAACATTACAGAAAGAACTAATATTTAATTAAACATCTTAGTTTTCGTGAAAATTTTTATGAAATTAAGTGACATGAGATACTAATGGGTCACTGTCATGTAGGGTACCTACACTGTACTACAAGGAGAACATTGTAGAGTGCCCTTTTATTAAAACAGTTGATATTGATATTCATATCACCATTAAAATAGAAAAATTTGCAAATTATGTGTGTGTTTCTGTTAACTAATGAAGAACTAATTGCTCTGTTATAAAGGATTTTAATAATAATATTAATATATTCTATTTGACCATAATTTAAAAAGATTTTCCTGTGAATCCAATAATGAAGGAAATACAGTGTGACTTAAGGAAAGGCTATCATTTTTAAAGTAAAGTTGACAAATCGTAAATTAGAATAATAGAATCTTGGTTGGAAAGAAAACACAGTTTGACAAGCAAAGTGATGTTGTGCATTTCCCACAAGATACCAAAGATGTTTCGCATATATTCTTTGTATGTTTACTTCTATTTTTAACCTTTTCTGAAAATACTTTGTGTGTCAGAATAGAATAAAATACATTCACTAAGAGTAGGCATAAATTATTGAAGGACATATAACCAAAAATTTAAATAAAATGTATTCCATGAGAAATAATTAAGCAAAGCATTATTTAAAGAAAATTTTTATATCTTTCAGCCTTCCTATTTACCTGCTTAGAGATTCAAGTTTCTTTTTTATTTTTTCTTTCTTTTTCCATATAAAATTTTATAATAATAGATTTAGGAGGTACAAGTGTTTTTCGTTGTTGTTGTTGTCATTGCTGTTGTTACATGGATGAATTGCAGAATGGGGAAGTCTAGTTTTCCAGTGTACTAGTCACCTGAATAGTGTATATCGTACCCAATAGGTAAATTTTCATCCTGCATCCCCCTCACACACCCTTCCCCTTCTGAGTCTCCAATGTCCATTAGGAACTCTGTACATAATTCATACCCATTTCTTAGCTCCACTTATAAGTGAGAACATGTGGTGTTTTGTTGTTGTTTTTATTGTTCTTGAGTTAGTTCACTTAGGAATACACACACACACACACACACACACACACACACACACACACATAATTTTTCTTTATCCACTCATCAATTGATGGGCGCTTAGGTCAGTTCCATATCTTTACAATTGTGGATAGTATTGTGATCAACATACGAGTGCAGATGTGTTTTTGATATAAAGACTTTTTTCCTTTGGGTAGATACCCAGTAATGGGATTGCTGGATCAAATGGCAGATCTACTTTTAGTTCTTTGAGAAATCTCCATCTATTTTTTCACAGAGGCTGTACCAATTTAAAGTCCCACTACCAATGTGTAAGTATTTCCTTTTAACTGTATCCATGCCAGCATCTACTATGTTTTTACTTTTTAATAATGGCTGTTCTGACTGGGGTAATGTGGTCTGTCATTGTGGTTTTAATTTGCATTCCCCTGATGATTAGTGATGTTGCACCTTTGACCCTGTTTGCTGGCCATTTGTTTCTCTCCTTCTGAGAAATGTCGGTTCATGTCTTTTGCCTACTTTTTAATGGGGTTATTTTATTTATTTATTTATTTGTGCTGCTTTGTTTGGGTTTCTTATAGATTCTGGATATTAGTTCTTTGTCAGATGTATAACTTGTGAATAGTCTCTCCCATTTTGTGGTTATCTATTTATTGTCTTAACATATATGTTATAACACCAACTGTGTTTAAGGATAACGTTCTCTCTGCATTCACACCAATATCTATTGTGTGGTTTTTTTTTTTTTTTTTTGACTTCTTAATAATGGCCATTCTGATATGGGTAAGGCAGTGTCTCATTGCAGTTTTAATTTGCATTCCCATGATGATTAGTGATGTTGAGCATTTTTCAATATGTTTGTCAGCTATTTGTTTCTATTTTTCTGGGAAATGTGTGTTCATGTCTTTTGCCCCTTTTTGATTTTTTTTTTCTGATTTGTTTGAGTTCTTCGTAGATTCTGGATATTAGACCTTTGTCAGCTGTATAGCTTGCAAATAATTTCTCACATTCTGCAGGTTGTCTGTTCACTCTCTTGATTATCTCCTTTGCTGTGTAGAAGATTTTTAACTTAATTGTCTCATTTATTTGTTTTTGTTGTTACTGTATTTGCCTTTGGGTTCTTACTCATAAATTCTTTGCTTAGGCTGATGTCTAGAGGAGTTTTTCCTACATTATTTTTCCAGAATTTTTATGGATTCATTCCTTATGTTTAAGTCTTTTAGCCACCTTGAATTAATTTTTGTATATGGTGAAAGAAAGTTTCCCATTTCATTGTTCTGCATGTGGCTATCCAATTTTTCCAGCACCATTTATTGGATAGAGCTTCCTTTCCCAGTGTATATTGTTGTCTGCTTTGTCAAACATCAGTTGGTTGTAGGAAAATTGTTTTATTTCAGGGTTCTCTATTTGGTTCCATTGGTCTATGTCTATACTTTTATAACAGTACCACACTGTTTTGGTTACTATAACCTTGTAGTATAATTTGAAGTCAGATAATGTGATGCCTCCAGATTTGTTCATTTTGCTTAGGGTTGCTTTGTCTATTTGGTCTCTTTCTTGGTTCCAAATGAAGCTTAGGATACTTTTTCTAGTTCTGTGAAATATCATGTTGATATTTTGATGGGGTTGCATTGAATCTGTAAATCACTGTAGGCAATATCAACTTACTGACAATGTTGATTCTACCAATCCATGAAGAAGAGATGGTTTTCCATTTGTTTGTGTCACCTGTTATTTCCAAAAGTTTATTTATATATATTATATTTTATATATAATAAAAGATTAACAAATTACACACCTTCCTGATGCTTTAAGAAAAACTTCTTAAAAGTCTCTGAATCAATCTATTTCTTTAAAATATCCTGCTATCTGTAGAATTAAAACTCAGACATAGCAAAAATAAAGATAATAACTATCATTTGCTAATCATGTACTATGCTCCAGTTACTGTGATATTTCCTCTACATATGTTTCCTGGTTTGATTCTAGGAATTCTATGAAGAAAGCAGTATTATTATTTATATTTTATAGATAAAATAATGAAGATTGAGAGATTTTGAATAACTCGCCCAAGGTTCATATCTAGTAATATTTATGAAGCAATTTTTTTCTGTCTCTGGAGTTTAAAAATTTTCCACTACCCCCTACTAACCCCCCCCCAGTACAAACTGCTGAGTAATGACAAGACAGCAGTAATTCTTATATTTTAATTTTTTTATTAATACATAACATTTTATATATTTACAGGGTATATGTAAGTATCTGTAATGATCAAGTCAGGGTTTTTGGGGTACCCATAACCTCGAGTATTTATCATTTCTATGTTTTGAGAACATTTCCAGTTTTCTCTTCTAGCTACTTGGAAATATACAATATATTATTGCTAATTGTAGTCACCTTACTCTCCTACTACACATTAGAACTTATTCCATTTAACTGTATGGGCCCATTAACAAACCTCCCTCCATCATCTTTTCCTACACACACACACACCCTTCCCAGTCTCTGATATCTATCATTCTACTCTCTATGTCCATGAGATCAACGTTTTTATTAATAGCTCCCACATATGAGTGAGAACATGTGGTATTTGGCTTTCCATTATTTCACTTAACATGATGACCTCCAGTTCCATCCATGGTGCTGCTAATGTCATGGTTCCATTCTTTTTCATGGCTGAATAGTATCTCATTGTGTGTGTGCATACAGTTTCTTTATCCATTTGTCCACTGATGGATACTTAAGTTGATTCCATAACTTTGCTATTGTGAATAGCAGTAAACATTCAAGGACTGCAATAAGCATGCAACTACAGGTATCTCTTTGATATACTGATTTCTTTTCCTTTTGTTAAATACTCAGTAGTGGGATTGCAGGATCACACAGTATTTTGGCTTTTAGTGTTCTGATAAATCTCTATACTGTTTTTCGTAGTGGTTGTACTGCTTCCCATTCCCACCAACGGTGTATAAGAGTTGCCTTTTCTCTGTATGTTTGCCAACATCTATTATGTTTTCATCTTGATAATAAGCTGTTCTAACTGGGGTAAGCTGATAACTCATTGTGGCTTTGGTTTGCATTCGCCTGATGATTAGTAATGTTAAGCAATTATTCGTTACCTTTTCACCATTTTTATGTCTTCTTTTGAGAAATGTCTATTCATATGCTTTGCCCACTTTATAATGAGATAATTTCTTTTTTTTATTTTTGAGTTGTTTACATTTTTTGTATATTCTCAATATTAATCCCTTGGTTGAATAGTTTGCAAATATTCTCTCAATTCAACAGGTTGTCTCTTATTGTTTTTTATGATACTAAACATTGGAATATTTGAAATATCTAATGTTTGCACATTATTAAATCACAGTATTTAGATATTTGACTTTGTTTTCTGTTTTTCATTAATGGATTTTGATATCTTCTTGAACTTAGACCTAAAGGTGAGTGCAAATATTTTAGATAGTGCAGTGTATCATTAGCCACAATAACAGAATCCAAATCTCCAACACTTATTCCATTAGAATAAAGTAATGAGTTCTACAGTGATCTCTTTCATTTACATAAAATTAGGCTTTCAGATTAATTCATATTGAGCTGTCTATCATCAAACAGTTAAAACTATATATAAAGGAGATATTGGGGGAAAGCAAGGCTTGGTGAGCTGTTACTGGAAAAACTGGTTTGCTTTTTCCTGACTGGGAAGAATGTCAAACATTCTTAGACTTTCCTTCATGTGAAAAAAAAAAAAAATCATTAAGAGAAGAAAGGACAAAACAAGCAGAAACATTCCAGTGGATAAAAGCAGAAATTTCTTTAGAGGGAGTTCTTTTACTGTTTTTGTGGTTTGGCAGCTGTCAACATCTGAAAATATCATCTCACCAAAACTGTTAAAAGAAAGAAACCCTTTGATTTCCCCCTTGAGACTTTGAGACTGAAAATGGAATCTTTGTAGTCCCAGCTCCGTCTCAGATGATATCCCCCCATTATATGCTAGTTGGCAGAAATACGTAATTCCTAAATAGTTAATTAAATAAGTTTTATCATTTAAACTTTCTTTCAAAAGGAAAAAAAATACTGGAGTAAATCTCCAACATGCTTTTCTCTTTACTATTAATCATAAGAGATTAAACATAACATTTATTGCATCATTAATAATGTGAATTAGTTTTTGTTTATGTCTCATATAAGAGTATAATTAGAAGTAAATATTTCATGCCCAAATCAGAAAGCCAAATCTTACAATACAGAAATGTCTTATCTAGCTACAGGAAGTTAATGTGAGAAAGATTGCATGCACTAAAATTTTTGTTTATTTAACCTTTCTTGGTTTTACTTCACTATCAATGGATTAGTTTGTAACTATTTGTTAAACAATAATAATTGCTATACTTTTCTCCCTTCCATCTTTAGAGATGCAAATAGCATATTTTATAATACATTTAACATTATTAAACATAGGTGAATATATGTGTAACTGAACTTTTAATGTTATATAATTTCAAAAATCTAAAAGCAAGCTAGATCATTATTCAGAATGGAATTTAGAAATTTATTTATTGACATCAGTTTTGATACTTTTAGTTAAAATATTTGTTAATGTGCTGACAATGGAAAACTGTTTGTCAGTTTTTGAGCATTATCAGCATTCTATAGATGTGGTATTTTCATTTTATCATTTGGGTAAAAAATATCTATGGCATGAAGCTAATTTCTTGCTTGAGATAGTTTAGTCAATATCATTATTTATAGATGGAATTTTCCAGATTATTTCTGCAACTTCACTCTTCACCTGAAATGGTATGTGAGCATAGAATGTAACTCACCAATGAATTAATCATAAGGTGGAGGTTAGTATAGAAACTCAATTAGAGATGAAAAAGCAACATTTGTTAACTAAACACAATCAATTTTTATCTTCTATCGAACTTAATTTTATAGCAATGTCCAAATATTTTTTAAAAGCATTCTGTTATGCTGCAATCTCATGGTAAAAAGTAATAATAAAAGCTAAGCTCAACAATGTGTCTTTTTTCATTCATATGATGCTGGACACCTAAGTTACTCTCATGTCTTAGCTATTGTGAATAATGTTGCAATAAGCAAAGAAGTGTAGATGTCTCTTTGGCATACTGATTTCTATTTCTTTGAATATATACCCAGAAAGTAGATTGCCAGACCATATGGTAATTCTACTTTTAATTTTCTGAGGACACGCTATACCATTTTTAGTAATGGCTGTATTAATTTTCATTTCCACCAACAGTGCCAAGGTTGCCCTTTTCTCTGCACCTCAACACACCTTGTTATCTTTTGTCTTTTTGATAATAGCCATTCTAACATGCGTGAGGTGAAATGTCATTGTGAGAGATATACACAATAGAATACTATTCACCTTAAAAAATGGGGAAATTCTGTCATTTGTGAAAACATGGATGAACCTGAAGGACTTTATGCTAAGAGAAATAAGCCAGGCACATAAAGGTGGAATCTAAGAAAGTTGACCTCAGAGAAGTAGAGGGTAGAATGATGGTTACCAGAGGCTTGGGTGGGGGGTGGATGGGGAAAATGGAGATGTAGTTCAAAGAGTACAGAGCTTAATTTCAATAGGAGAAATAAGTTTTAGTGATCTATTGTATGAAATGGTGACCATGATAATTAATAATGCATTCTATATTTCAAAATGGCTAAAACAGTAGATTTTAGTAGATTTTAATGTTTTCACTACAAAAAAATTATAAGTATGTGGGTGATGGAATTTTTCATCAGCATGTACAATCACCCTAAACATAACATTGCACTCTATACATACATATAATTATTATTTGTCAATTAAAATTTTTAAAAATGATTTGTCCTTTACAGGGATCAATATTTACATATATCCATTGATCAATATGACAGTGATAGAGTTAAATTAAATTTGTATTAAAAGGTTAAAAATTTGAGTTTTAATAAAGTCAGTGAAGAACATATTTGAAATATGTTTTGGTTTTCTGCATTGCTTTCAAACTTATTAACTTCATCAAAAGATTTTTACTAATGCCATATACTGAAAAAAAAAAATAAAAGCTACTCATTATGTGAAAAAAAAGTACTGTAGAAGAAAACCATAGGAACAAAATGATTTTTAGACCTAAGCTAAAATACAGTACCAATTTGCTTAGTTTTAGCCTAGACAAGTATAAATTATATGTGATTATTATTGAATTTGATTTCTTTTGGAAGAATGTGAGAGGTGCCCTCTAGAAATGGAAAACGGCATGGCCTTTGGCAAAACTCTCAGATTTGTAATAATTTTATTTAAGGATCATTTATTCCCCTTTCAATGGTGGCCAAGCTCTGCCAGAGCCCAACTTCCACTCTGTAGCATTGACTATTGCCTGTGAACATTTGTAAAGCATTCATTTATTTAATAAATATCTGTTGGACAGCTACACCATATATATCAAGGCCTATTTTTGGCATAGAAAAAATAATAGTGAGCAAAATAGACAAGTTCTCTTCCACCAAGACTGCCTAAAATCTAGTGGTGAAAACAATCAATTGAACAGAAAATCACAGTAACATTTGATTTGGCTCGGTTGGGAGAAGCATGGCATTCTGGAAATGGTATCATAGCAAGTCTACAGACATCAAGGAATGTTCTTTAGAGAAATAGTATAAGCTGAGTCGACTTGGGAAACCTGACTTAGCAGGTCATATGTGCACTAGAGAGAGGGCATTTCAAGTTAAATGTGTAGTTTGGTGGAGGTCAGATTGATTTTCCTCAGCCTTAGTTTCACCATCTGTAGAATTGGCATATAAATATAAACTCCGTATACTTGCTATAAAGATCAAATAGATGAAAGATGTGAAAATGCTGTGGAAATTGTAAATGGTTAAGTAGTATAAGGGGTTATTATTTTTGCTCTCTCAAAGGCCTTCTCTTCTTTTTTTTTCAAAATTTGCAAAATTTTAGTTGCATTTTAATTTATTTTAATTATTTTAATTTTAATTTTTTTATTTCAGCATATTATGGGGGTACAAATGTTTAGGTTACATACATTGCCTTTGCCCCACCTGAGTCAGAGCTTCAAGCATATTCATCCCTCAGACAGTGTGCACTGCACCCATTAGGTGTGAATATACCCATCCTCCTCTCTCCCTCACCTGCCTGACACCCGATGTATGTTACTACTATATGTGCACTTAAGTGTTGGTCAGTTAAGTCAGTTAATACCAATTTGATGGTGAGTACATACGGTGCTTGTTTTTCCATTCTTGTAATACTTTACTTAGCAGAATGGGCTCCAGCTCTATCCAGGGTAATAAAAGAGGTGCTAGATCACCATCGTTTTTTGTGGCTTAGTAGAACTCCATGGTATACATATACCACATTTTATTAATCCACCCATGTATTTTTCTTGATGTTTACTAACCCAGGTTCCCATTCTTTCAGGAACTTTTTCTTTGCTGGATGACAACTTGTTAAGCTGATGACTTATTCCATACTAATGTGTTAATAGGTGGTGGTGGATTAATTTTCCTCTCAGGGTATTCTACCAGGAGTCTCTGGAAGCACTGCCTTAGTCCAAAGGAGTAACTAATGGTGAGAATTATGGGCATTGTGGAAGGCGAATGGAAAGATATTTTTTGGCAGGATGGGCTATTAAGGGTTCTTGAACTCCACTAGGTAGGGGACAACATCCTACTCTGCCCATATATAGAGCCAGCCTGGGGCATACCAAAACACATTTGTTTCAGTCATTATCTCATTTGATGCTCATTAAAGAAGACAGTGCCAGAGTTATGGCAAGTAAGTGAAAGAATACCAAACTGGAATTCAGGTCTTCTGACTCTAGGAAGTGTTCCCTCTACTGTAACTGTGATTTTTAATAATTGTAATTCTTTGTTCAAATAAAATCCTTTGCATAACTCCAAAATAAAAAAAGCAAATATAAGCAGAGATATTCGTTATAAAAAGTATTTGGGGCTCAGAGATTTAACCTCTCATTACTCTCTACCTGTTCCATTTTGCAGTCCTAAGGGTCCCCCTAAGAACCTCATAGCACATGTTGACAAGCACTGAAAATATTATGCTGCTGTATAATTCATAAAGTATTTTAAAAGATTCACCCCTTAACAATGGACCTCTTTTGTGAGGGCTAGATATATTCCATGAAGTACCTGACCAATACCATTTTTCCAAGCTACCAGGAGAAACTCCAGGGAGATATAAGGAAATTGTTGTTTGTTCCTTCACCCTCAAAATAATATATTAATCTATTCAGCAAATATTTATTAAGAAATACTATTATCCAGGAAGGCACTCTTCTAGGCACTGGGGATACACCAATGAACAAAATAGACAAAAATCTCTGACCTCACAATTTTTATATTTTAACTTTGTTTAAGGCCATGTATTCTGGAGTCAAATTGTCTGTATTTTAATCATATTGCACTGTTTAATATTTGTATGACCTTATTCAAGTTACCTAATCTATTTTTTTTGGAGTTTTTAATTTATTTTAAAAATGTATTTTCTACTGTAAAAACCTATAAAAGGGATTATCATCATTGTTTTTGCCTATGGAAAAGCATAAATAATGCCCAAGCTTGTATGGTCAAGTTATTTTTTCAGACATACAAACACAACAGTTCCTTTTACATTTGACTACCCGGCAACTTCCATAATATCTTCACAATTATATATTGTATAAATTCTTTCACTACATAATGAATATTTTTATTTCTGTCTTTTATTTTTATTTCAGGATATTATGAGGGTACAGTTTCCTCACCTGCAAAATAAATATATTGATGTGCCTACTTTCCACAATGATTATGAAGATTAAAATATTAATATTCATAAATTGCAGAACATAATGAGCAATATACATGTTTTGTTAAGTTAAAAATAATTGTAGGTTACAGACAATAAGCAAATAAGTAAAGCATATAGGATAACAGATGGTGATAAATGCTAGTAGAAAAATAAGGCAGGCCAGACATATGTAAGATGTTCCTGTGGTGTTCTAGGAAACAGCAAGGAGGTTATTACTGCTGGAACAGAGTGAGGAAGGTGGGAGGGGTCATTGATACACTTTGAAATTTCTGTTGAAAATAGACGGGCTCTTTTTTTTTTTTTTTTTTTTTTTTTTGAGCCAGAGTCTCTCTCTGTTGCCCAGTCTAGAGTACCACGGTGTCAGCCAGGCTCACAGCAACCTCAGACTCCTGGCTCAAGTGATCCTCCTGCCTCAGGCTCCCGAGTAGCTGGGACTATAGGTGCGTGCTACCATGCCTGGCTAATTTTTTCTATTTTTAGTAGAGACAGGGTCTCGTTCTTGCTTAGGCTGGTCTTGAACTCCTGAGCTCAAGCGATCCTCCCTCCTTGGCCTCCCAGAGCGCTAGGATTACAGATATGAGGCCTGACCCAAAATAGATTGCTGTATGGCAATACATACATACTCTTTTGGTAAGTAGTGCAATTCAATGGCAACAGAAGTTGTAGGCTTCCAGGATATTGTCAACATCTATTAAGTATCTGCAAATAGAGATTGCCTTGAGGAAGTAGAAGATAGTGTTCTTCTTTAAGAGAAGAATAGAAAGCGACTTTCTGATTAGGGGTAGGGTGGAGGTGTAAATAAGTGATGTCACATTTACTTTTGTTTGCCTTTAGTTTCCACTTTCTAATATGAGGGTCTACTTCAGTTGATGCTATGAAACAGAGAGTTCTAAAAATGATTTGTTCTGTGTAAGTAACCCGCAGTTGGCAGTGGGGGTGCTTTTCTTTCCAAATAAATCTAAGTATTAAAGCTGTGTATAACCAGAGATGAGAAATATTGACTCTGAAATAAGCTTCAGGTTTAGACAGCAAAAGTTATTCATTTTGCATAACAGAAAGTTTATGCCCAATGAAGAGCAGGTCCCCATTTCCCCTTCCCTGCTGGTCCTGGCAAACATCTCTGTACTCTCTGTTTCTGTGGATTTTTCTATTTGAGATACTTCGTATACATGGAATCATTCAGTATCTGACCTTTTGTGACTGGCTTATTTCACTTAGCATAATGCCCTCTAGGTTCATCCATGGTGTTGGAAATGGCAGAATTTCCTTCATTTTTAAGAGTGAATAATCTTTTATTGTATGAATATGCCCTATTTTCTTTATCCAATAATCTGTAGATGGATAATTGGGTTGTTCCCATATCTCAGCTATTGTGAATAATGCTGCAATGAACATAGAGGTGCAGATATATTTTTGAGATCCTGGATTCTAATTCTTTTGGATATATACCCAGAAGTGATTGCTGGATCATATTGTAGTTCTATTTTTAATCTTTTGAGGAACCTTCTTGGTGTTTTCCACAGTGGCTGTACCATGTTACATTAACAGTATCGTATTATGCATTTTAAAATATGTTAAGAGATAGATCTCATGTTAAACCTTCTTACAAAAAAAAAAAGACATGGGCATTTTTAAAGGACATGGATTCCTTGGTTGTGATGATGGTATTATGGATGCGTGCATATGTTCAAACTCATCAAGATGTATACATTAAATGTCTGCAAATTTTGTATATATTTATTATACCTTGATAAAGCTAAAAAAAGAAACAGGAAAAATAATTAATTAAAAACAAGCATTTTAATATGATATACAGCTAAAACCAGAGTCAGATTAACTATAAGTGACATATTAAAGATTAGTAAGAAAGGTAACATGTTACATATAAGTGATCATTCCTTTAAAAAAGTAACGTGCACTGACTGGCTTCTTTTTTAATTTGCTACTTAATATTGATTAAATTTAGCAATATTGAAAATGAGGTTCATTGAGTTTATGTTGCTCTGTGTATCTATCAATATAGTATAGGTATCAATTAACCATGTCTATATTTTTGAGACTGGCATGGCAGACAATAATTGAACATTCATCCCACAAATATTTGCTAAGCATCCTCTATGAACCAGACACTGTTCTAGGTTCTGGGATTGCAGTAAAAACCAAAACAGAAAAGAAGCCTGCCCTCATGGAGCTTACATCTAGTGATGGAGGCAGATTTGAAATAATCTGAAAAAGACATATGCATGGGGATAATTTCTAAGACTACCTTACTAGTACACTTAACATTCCTTATATTAATAGCAATCCATATTTGCCAAATTAGAGTGATAAAGTATATAATTAGACTCTTAAGTGAATTTACAAACACAATTTATAAAATACTAATAGTAGCATAAATGTTACAAGTACCAACGTGCCATTGGTTGATGTATACACCAACAGGCAAATCCCTGATTGTCCTTTAAGGGAATCTAAAGCTGTTTTTTATTGACCATAATCATCCCCACGGATTTTCTCAGTTTTTGCAGTATATATTAATAAGCAAATTCAAACACTAAAAATGAGAAAGAAATGCTGGGGGAATCCCATGGCATTAAGGACACAAAGGGCTTTTACAGAACACAACTAGCAAGTAGGCACATATGAGGCATTGACATTTAAACCATTGATGGGTTCTTACCTGACTATTTGACTGCAGTGTGTTTTGTTAAAACCTTCTCTCGCCTCATTTTGAAAGCCATTTGCTATAACTCAAAGAACAGGTTCAGTTATGTGGCACACTTTGAAATCAGATTTTGACAGAATTATTTAACCTGGAGAACATTCACAAACCTTTTTGAAAGCTTCTTTTGCTAAAACCACCATGTCAAAATTTGCCAAGAGAAAGTAGACATAAAACAGAAAAACTTGATGACAGTGACATAAGTCACAAACTTGGTAAAATGTCATACTTAGAAGATAATGTCTTATTGAAATTATGAAGACAATACTAAGAACAGCTTTCATGGAACTTTGCCTCCTAGCTGCTTATACCCTATCATACTCATGCTATTTTGCATGTATAATCAGCTTCACAAGTTTATCCAGTCAATGTGATCAGCTCAGCTAAAGGAGGAAAAAAGCAAAAACAAACAAACATAAAATTACAACATCTATCCAAGCTATGGTTGCATTAACAGGATATTAAAAACAATCTTTATCTATTGAAGAAATACCTTTACTAATCACTGTTATAGAATCAGCATTGCAGTGGTTCGTGCAGATTAAAGCAATCCTTTCCTTGAACCACAGCTTCATAAATGTAGAATAATTGATAGAATCACAACACATGAAATTTGTTTGTATCTTTTTATTTTTTAGTTTAACTATTCTAATAATTAATTTAAAATATTTCTAAAAATTGTACTTTTATGACAGATTGGATATTTTTATAAGAGATCCCTTGTCACTGTCTTCACCCGTAATCAAAAGGTTATGGAAGTATTTTTCAAATCAAGAAAATGCATGGATCCATGCAATGGAGCTTCTTTATACTCCACACACTCCTTATCCACATATTGTGTGCCTGGCAATGTGATGGGCATAAGAGATATAGAAATAAATATACATGAACTTTTTTTCTCCCCCAGGGAGCTTATATTCTTCTGACTTGTTGCTGAAATTGTGGTCTACAGACCTGAAGCATTGAAGGCTTCCCCTGGTAACTTGCTAGGAATGTAGAATCTAGTCTCAACTCCAAACCCATTTTAACCTACATGTTAACAAAATGCCTATGTGATTCATGTGCATATGAAAGTTTGAAAAGTACTAATCGAATGCATTCTATCAGGGTTACTCAGCGGATGACTGGAGACTGGTGAGGGTCTGTCAACTGATCCATGAGTTATATGAATTGGTCAAGGAGAAAAAGCTGAGAAATAAGAGGAATAAATAAACCTTACAAGAAATGTAAGATCATGTAAAGAGGTGAACATAAGAATCATAGGCATTCCTCAAGGTAAATAAGAAAGCACACAAGGGCTGGAAAACCTATTTGAGAGAATGATTGAGGAAAATTTCCCTGTTCTTGGTAGAAATCTGGCTATCCAGGAATAAGAACCTCGAAGGACTCCTGGGAGATTCATTGCAAAGAGGCACACACTACGAAGCGCAGTCTTCAGATTGGCCAAAGTAAACATGAAAAAGGCACTCCTATGAGCCATAAGGTGAAAGCAAAAGGTAACTTACAAAGGAAAGCCCGTAAGTCTAACTGCAGACTTCTCAAATGAAACCTTACAAACCAGAAAGGTCTGGCACCCCATTCTTAGTCTTCTCAAACAGAATAATGGTCAGCCTAGAATTTTGTATCCTGCATAACTAAATTTCTTATATGAGGGAAAAATAAAGACTTTCTCAGACAAGCAAACACTGAGGGAATTTTTCAAGACAACACCTGCTCTGAAGGGAGTACTCGTAATGCATTATACACAGATCAGCACAGTGGTCAACCACTGATGTAAAATGACCCAAAAGATAAAGCTCAGAGCCCATATACCATAATGGCACAAGTAGTAAAACACCCAATAAAGATCTAGTCAACAGGATGAACAAATATTCACACCACTTACAAATATTTTCAATAAATGTGGATGGCTTGAACTCCCCAATGAAGAGACATAGGCTGGCTGAATGGATAAAAAAATAAAAGGCAAGCCAAGTATCTGATGTCTCCAGGAAACACATCTAACCCACAAGAACTCATTCAGACTCAAGGTGAAGGTATGGAAAAAAATATTCCTGCAAATGGAAAACAAAAGAAAGCTGGTGTAGCCATTCTCATATGAGATAACATTTACTTAAAATCAACAAAAGTAATGAAAGACAGAGATGGCCATTATATAATGGCAAAGGCTAACATTCAATAAGATGACAAAACAATCATAATATTTATGCAGCTAACACAGGTGTTCTCAAATTCATAAAGCAAGCCCTACTTCATCTAAACAAAATGATAAACATCAGCATGATAATAGCTGGGGATTTCAACACCACACTGATAGATTGGGATAGATCCTCTAAAAAGAAATGAATAAAGAGACAATGGACTTAAATGCAACTCTAGAACAAATGGGTGTAACAAACTTTTACAGAATATTCCACTCAAAACCCATGAAATATAAGTTCTTCTCATCAGCTCATGGAACATTCTCTAAGATTGATTACATCCTAGGCCACAATAAGTGTCTTAACGAATTTAGAAAAAAAAATAGAAATTATACCATGCATCTTCTCAGGCCACAGTGGAATAAAATAAGAAAGAAACTCCAACAGAAACACTCAACTCTACACAAATTCATGGAAACTAAACAATCTACTGCTGAATGACTATTAGCTCAAGCAGGAAATTAAAATGGAAATCAAAAGATTCTTCACACTACATTACAAAGGGGCCACAATTTATCAAAATCTGTAGGATTCAACAAAGGCTGTCATAAGATTAAAATTCATAGCCATTAATGTCTGCATCCAAAAGAGAGAAAGATCACAAATTAATAATCTAATGAATCATCTCAAGGAAGTGAAAAAAAAAAAAAACAAACCAAACCCAAACACAACAGAAGAAAAGAAATCATTAAGGTCAGAGCAGAACTAAATGAAATTGGTAACAAAATAATTATACAGAAGAATAATGAAACAAAAACTTGGTTCTTTCAAAAGATAAACAAAATTGACAGGAAACTCACTGGATAAACCAGAAACAGTAAAGAAAGGACTCTAATAAGTTCAATCAGGAACAAAAAAGGAGATATTACAACTGATAGTACTAAAATAAAAAATATCATTTCTTAATAGAAAAATATATATGCACAACGACTTGAAAATATTGAGGGAATGGATGAATTCTTGGAAACACACAACCTCCATAGGCTCAATCAGGAAGAAATAGAACTCCTGGACAGACCTACATCAAGTAACAAAATTGAAGCTGCGATAAAAAATCCCCTAACAGAAAAAATCCCAGACTATATAGTTTCACAGCTGAATTTTACCAGACCTACAAAGAAAAACTGGTACACATACTGCAGGAATTGTTCTATAACATCAAGTAGGAAGGAATCTTCCCCAACCTGTTTTACAAAGCTACCACCACCTTGATACCAAAGCCAGGTAAAAACTAAACATCAACAACAACAACAACAAAAAACTATGGAATAATATCCCTTATGAATATAGATGCAAAAATTCTCAAGAAAAATTTTGGCAAACCAAATTTAGCTGCTCAATTAAACAAAATAATTCATCATGACCAAGTAGGCTTTAACCCAGAGATGCAGCCATGGTTCTACATATGCAAATCTATAAATGTAATTCACCACATAAACAGAAGTAAAAACAAACACTATATGATCCTCTTAATACATGAAGAAAAAGTACTGGACAAAATTCAGCACACTTTTATGATAAGAACACATAACAAAATATGCGTAGACAGGACATATTTCAAAATGATAAAAGCCATATATGACAAAACCAGAGCCAACATCAAACTGAACAAGGAAAAATAAAAACCATTCCCTCATAGATCCGAAACCAGGGAATGTTCCTATCATCACTTCTATTCATAGTAGTGACGGAAGTCCTAGACAGAGATATCAGGTAAGAGAAGGAAATCGATGGTATCCAAATGGGGGCAGAAGAGGTCAAACTATTGTTCTTTTCTTATATGATCTTATATCTAGAAAAACCAAAGGTTCTGCCAAGAGACTACTAGAATTGATAAAAAAAATTCATCAGAGTCTCAGGTTACAAATTCAATGTACACAAAACAGTAGCATTCATATATGTCAATGACAGTCAAGCTGAGAACCAAATCAAAGATTCAATACCTTTCACAACAGCAAGAAAGAAAATAAAATACCAAGAATATATTCAACTAAGGAAGTGAACGACCTCTATGGGGAGAATTACAGAACATGGAGAAAAGAAACAGCAAAGGATATAAACAGATGGAAAACTTTACCATGCTCATGAATCGGCAGAACAAACACTGTTAAAGTGTCTATACTACACAAAGTGGTCTAAAAATTCAGTGCAATCCCTATTAAAACACCAACATCAATCTTTCCAGATCTAGTAAAAATAATTATATGCTAAGTTTGGAACCAGAGAAGACCCCCTATAGCCAAAGCAACCTTAAACAAAAAGAACAAATCAGGAGGCATCAACTTACCAGACTTCAAGCTATACTGCAAGGCTATAGTAGCCAAAACAGCATGGTACTGGCACAGGAACAGAGACATAGACCAATGGATCAGAACAGAGAATCGAGATATAAAACCACCCTCATGTTGTCATCTGATCTTTGTCAAAGCAAACAAACATATACACTGGGGAAAAAATCTCTATTCAATAAGCAATGCTGGGAAAATTGGATATCCTTATGTAGAAGACTGAAACAGTATCTGCATCTCTCACCACTCACAAAAATTAATTCAAGATGGATAACAGACTTAAACCTAAGACATGAAACCATAGGAATTCTAGAAGAAAATGTTGGAAAAATTCTTATAGACACTACCCTAGGCAAAGAATTTATGAATAAGACCCCACAGGCAATCACAGCAAAAACAAAAATAAATAATTGGAACTTGGTCAAGTTAAAAAGCTTCTCCACAGTCAAGGAAACCAGCATTAGAGTGAGTAGACAACATACAGAATGGGTGAAAATATTTGCATGCTATACATACAATAAAGGGCTGATAATTGGAATCTATAAAGAACCCCCACAAGTCAGGAAGAAAAAAATCAAACAACCCCATTAAAAAATGGGCAAAAGACATAACGAGAAACTTTTCCAGAGAAGATTGACTAATAGCTAAAAAGCATGTGAAAATATGGTCATTATCTCTAATCATCAGGGAAATGCAAATGAAAACCCCCATGTGATATCACTTAACTCCAGTGAGAATGGCTTTTATCAAAAAGTCCCAAGACAATAAATGATGGCATGGATTTGGAGAGATAGGAACACTCATACACGGCCGGTGGAACTGCAAACTAGTACAACCTCTATGGAAAGAATTATGGAGATACCTCGAAGAACTAAAAGTAGAACTACCATTTGATCTAACTATCCCATGACTGGATATTTTCCCAAAGGAAAAGGGACATTCTATATAAAAGACACCTGCACTTGAATGTGTATAGCAACACAATTCACAATTGGAAAGATGCGGAAACAGCTGAAGTGCCCATCAATACATGAATGCATTAATAAAATAGGGTATATGTATACCGTGGAGTACTACTCAGCCATAGTAAAGTGGTGAACTGATACCTCTTGTATTATCCTGGATTGCACTGAAGACGATTCTTCTAAGTGAAGTATCACCAATATAGAAAATCAAACACCACATGTACTCACCATTAAATTGGAGCTAATTGATCAAGACTTATGTGTATATATGGAAATAACATTCATTGGAAATCGATTAGATAGGAGGGAGGAGGAGAGGATTGGTAAATTCACACCTAATGGGTACAATGCACACTATCTGGGGCATGAGCACACTTACAATTTTGACTCAAATGGTACAAAAGAAGTTTATGTAATGAAACCTTTTGTAGCCCAGTAATATTCTAAATAAAATAAAATAGAATAAAATAAGTCAAGAACTGCCAAAAAAACAAACAAACAAAAGCAAACAAACAAACAAACAGAAACCCATCATACCTATTAGCAATCATTTTCTGTTATCTTCTCTTCTTGTCTCTTGGTAATTACTAGTATAATTTCCATTTATTTTATTTTTCTATTTTAGACATTTCATATAAATCTTATTATTATAATATATTACCTTTTGGTCTTGTTTTCTTTTCACTTAGCACGATGTTTTCATGATTCATCTGTACCGTGGCATGCATCAGTATTTCATTCTTTTTGTGGTTGAATACTATTCTATTGTATGTGTATATCATGTTTTGTTTATGTACTTATGAGTGGACACTGGATTATTTCTAACTTGTTGCTTTTAGAATAATGGCCTTGTGAACATTCATGTACAAGTATTTCTGTGGACATACGTTTTTAATTTTTAGGGTATAAATCTGTGAGTGGAATCATTGGGTCATGTGGTAATTCTTTCTTTACATTTTGAGAAACTGTAATACTGTTAACCAAAGCAACTACAGCATTTTGCATTCATATCAGCAATGTATTATGGTTCCAGTTCTTCACATCTTCATCATTTGCTTCTGTGTTTTTTGGTATTAGCCATTCTAGTGGATGTGCTGTAATTTCTTATTGAAATTTAATTTGCATTCCCCTGGTGACTACTGATATTAAGCATCCTTTCAGGTGCTTATTGGCTATTTGCATATCTTTTTTTTAAGAAATGTTTGGTCAGATTATTTTTCCATTTCTCAAATGGATTGTTTAATTGCTTGTTTTTTAATTGTTGAGTTGGAACTGTCTTTTATGTATTTTGGATACAAGTATCTTAACAAATATATGATTTGCAAATATTCTCTCTCATTCCATATGTTGTATTTTCACTTTCTTCATGATATCCACTGGAGCATGCAAGTTAAAATTTTTATGAAATCCCATTTATCCAATTTCATTGTATCACATTTGCCTTTCATTTTGTATGTAAGTAACCATTGACTTAGACAAGGTAACAAAAATTTACACTTTCATTTTCCTCTAAGAATTTTATAGACTAGGCTCATATATTTAGGTCTTTAATCTATTGGATTAATTTTAGTGTATATTGTGACATAAGAGTGAAAATGTACTCTTTTATACTTGGATGTGAATTGTCCCAGCACCAATTTTAACTGTGATTAAAAGCATTATTGACAAATAATACTTGTTTAAATTTATGGGGTGCAATGTGATGTTTTGATATATGTATATATCATAGAAAGATTAAATCAAGTGTATTAACATATCTATCACCTCATTCATCACTTTTGTGGTGAGAATGTTTAAAATCTACTCTTTTATCAATTTGGGAGTATATACTACATTATTATTAACTACAGTTGGTCATCATGCTGTGGAATAGATTACTAAAACTCATTCCTCCTAACTAAAACTTTCTACCCTTTGACCAACATATCCCATTTCCCCATCTCCCACCCCAGCCACTGTTAACTACCGTTCTACTCTGTGTTTGTATGAGTTTGCCTTTTTTAGATTCTCCATATTAATGAGATCATGAAGTATTGGTCTTTCTGCCCAGCACCAATTTTTAAAAACATTATTCATTCCTTGATTGAAATGTCTTTGTGATTTCTCAAAAATCAATTGTCCCTAAGTGTTTGAATTTATTTCCAGGCTCTTAATTCTACTCCATTGAACTGCACATGTCTACACTTTCACTAGTAACACACTCTCTTGATTACTATAGCTTTATGGTAAATATTGAAATGAGGAAATGTGAGTCTGCTGACTTTGTTTTTCTCAAGATTACTTTGGCTATTGAGA
The DNA here is from genome assembly GCA_004363605.1 of Indri indri. Classification (NCBI taxonomy): domain Eukaryota; kingdom Metazoa; phylum Chordata; class Mammalia; order Primates; family Indriidae; genus Indri; species Indri indri. The sequence goes on from RJWJ010001787.1 coordinate 42,840, forward strand.
GTTCCTTTTGTTTCCATATAAATTTGGGGATCATTTTGTCAATTTCTGCTAAAAATCAATCTGGGGTATAAGATTTGCTTTAGATCTGTTCATCATTTTTAAGAGTATCATTATCTTTTATTGTGATAAAATTTATAAGATGAGATGTACCCTCATAACCCATTTTAAGTGTACAGAACATTATCGTTAACTATAAACATAATGTTGACTAGCAGACCTCTAGAACTTTTCAACCTTGTATGACTGAAACTACATACCCATTGAAGAGCAACTGCCCATTTTTTCCCACTTTATAGCCCCTAGCAACCACCATCCTACTTTCTGTTTTCTCTGAGTTTGATTATTTCAGATACCTCACATAAATGGAATTATGCAGTGTTTGTTTTTATGTGATTGGCTTATTTCATCTACCATAATGTCATCAAGATTAATCCATCTTGCAGCATATGACAAGATTTTCCTCTTTTTTCTGGCAGAATTTTCCTATATATTATAGATATATAGAGATAGAGATACATATCATATTTTCCTAATTCATTCATTTACTGATGGACATTTAGGTTGTTGTCACATCTTCGATGTTGTGAATAATAATGCAATGTACTTGGAGGTGCAAATATGCCTTTGAGACCTTGATTTCAACTCATTTGGATAAATACCCAGAAGTGAGATTCATAGATCATATGCTGGTCATTTTAATTTTCTGCAGAAATTCTATATTATTTTCCATAACAGCTACACCTTTTTACATTTTTGTGAATAGTGTGCAAATGTTCCAATTTCTACACATTCTTACAAGTATCTGATATTTTCTGGATTTTTAAAATAATGGGTAATGTTTTCTGAATGTTGGTGTCCTCTCAAAATTCACATGTTTGAACCTAGTATCAAATGTGATAATGTTAAGAGTTGGGGCTTTTGGGAAGCACTCAAGTTATGAAGGCTGCCAGTTCATGAATGGGATTAGTGCCCTTAGAGGCTGGAGCAAACTCCTTTACCCCTTGAACCATGTGAGGACACAACACCATATACGAAGCAGAAAATGAGCCCTTACCAGACTCTGAATCTGCCAGAATCTTTACCATGGATTCCCCAGCCTCTGGAACTATGAGCAATACATTTCTGTAGTTTATAAATTACCCAGTTTAAGACATTTTTTTACAGCAGCCCAGACTATGACAATGATCACCCTAACAGTTGTGAGGTGATAACTCATTGTAGCTTTGATTTGCCTTTCCCTCATGATTAGTGATGTTGGGTACCTTTTCATATATCTGTTGTCCATTTGTGTGTCTCCTTTGGAGAAATGGCTATTCACGTCTTTTGCCAATTTTTAAATCAGGTTATTTGGTTTTTTTGCTGTTGAGTTGCAGAAGTTCCCTATATATTTTGGATATTAGCCCTTAATCGGATGTACAGATTACAAATATTTTCCCGTTATGTTCTTTGCCTTTTAACTCCACTGATTATTTCTTTTGCTGTGCAGAAACTTTTAGTAATCTGGTCCCATTTGTCTACTTTTGCTTTTATTACTTATGTTTTTTGGTGTCACATGCAAGAAATCACTGCAAAAACCAATGTTATGAAGCTTTTCCCATATGTTTTCTTCCAACAGATTTATAGTTTCAGGTCTTATATTTACTTATTCAATCCATTTTGATGCAATTTTTGTGTCAAAAAAGGGTCAAATTTCACTTTTGCATGTGGATTTCTTGTTCTCCAAGAACATTTATTAAAGAATTTACCTTACCCTATTGTATATTCTTGGAAACTTTTTCGAAGTTAAGTTAAACATATATGCATGGGTTTATTTCCAAGCTCCACATTCTATTCCACTGGTCTATAAGTCTGCCATTATCTCCATATTATAATATTCTGATTACTGCAGCCTTGCAATATATTTTGGAAATCAAGAAGAGTGAGGCCTTCAGCTTTATTCTTTGTGAAGATTGTTTCAGATATTTCAGATTTCTTTTTTTTTTTTTTTTTGGTGATTCAATAAAAATTTTAGTTTTGTTTAATGTTTTTGTAAAAAAATGCCATTGGGATTTTCATAGAGATTGCATTGAATATGTAGGTCCCTTTAGGATGTATGGACATTTTGAAAGTATTAAGTCTTTCAATCCATGAACAGGAATGTCATTTTGCTTTATTTATGTCTTCTTTAATTTATTTCGAATATGCTTTATCGTTTTCAGTGTACATATTTTCACCGCCTTTGTTAAGTTTATTCATAATTTTTAAATTATTTTTTATGACGTTATAAATGGGATTGCTTTACTGCTTTCGTTTTTGGATTGTTTGTTGTTAGTATATAGAAACACAACTGCTTTTTTAATGTTGATTTTATATCACACAATTTTGCTGAATTTGTTTAGTAGTTCCTGCATTTTGGGGGGAATATTTAGAATTTTGTGCATATAGGAATATGTTATCTGCAAAGAGATATAATTTAGCTTCTGCATTTCTGATTTTAGTACCTTTATTTTTCTTGCATAATTACACTGAGTAAGATTTCATGTACTATGTCAAATAGAAGTGGTAAGAGTGGACATCTTTGTCTTGCTCCTGATGTTAGAGAAAAAGCTTTCAGTTTTTCATTATGGGGTATGTAAGCTGTGGGCATTTCATACTTTACTGAAAGTATGAATACTGAATATGGTCTTTATAATCTTTAAGTAATTTCCTTTTATTCTTAGTTTATCAAGGGTTTTTATGTCATAAAAGAAGCGTTGAATTTTTCCAAATGCTCTTCTTACATCTATTGAGTTTATTATGTGATTTCAATTATTTAATCTATTAATGTGGTACACCAAAATGACTTTTTTGCATATGTTGAACCATTTTTACATCCCAGGGATAAACCCCATTTGGTCATGATGTATAATTTTTTCAGTGTACTGTTGAATTAGATTTGATAGTGTTTTGTTGAGGATATTTGCATCTATGGTTATCAGGGATATTGACCATTAATTTCCTTATCTCGTACTATCTTTTGCTGCTTTTGGTCTCAGGGTAATACTGACCTTATAGTTTGTGTTTGAAAGTTTTATCTCTTTTTACTTATTTTTAAAAGTTTGAGAAAAATTGACCTTAATTCCTTTTAAATATTTTATAGAATACACCAGTGAAGCCATCTTGTCCTTTGTTTTCCTTTGTTGGGAGGTTTTTGATTACTGACTTGATCTTCTTAATAGTTGTAGCTTTGTTCAGATTTTCTATTTCTTCATGATTCAGTCTTGGTAGGTTGTATATGTCTAGGAATGTATTAATTTCTTCTAGGTTAACTAATTTGTTGGTGATGTAAATGTTCATAGTAGTTTCATATACCTTTATTTATCTATCTATTTATTTGTTATTTCTTTTATTTCAGCATATTATGGGGGTACAATTGTTTAGGTAAAGTATATTGCCTTTGCCTCACCCAAGTCAGAGCTTCAAGTGTGTCCATCCCCCAGATGGTGCGCACCACAACCATTACATGGGTATATACCCATCCCGACCTCCCTCCACCTATCTCGCCAACATCCAATGAATATTATTACTATATGTGCACTTAAGTGTTGATCAGTTAATACCGATTTGATGGTGTGTACATGTGGTGCTAGTTTTTCCATTCTTGTGATAATTCACTTAGTAGAATGGACTCCAGCTCTATTGAAGATGATACAAGAGGTGCTAGATCACAATTGTTTTTTGTGGATGGGTAGAAATCCATGGTATACAAATACTATATTATATTAATCCACTCATGTATTGATGGGCACTTGAGTTGTTTCCACATCTTTGCAATTGTGAATTGTGCTGAAATAAACATTCTAATGCAGATATCTTTTTTTTAATAGAATTTCTTTTGTCCTTTCACCAGACTACAAGGCTAAAGTAACTAAAACAGCATGGTACTGGCACAAGAATAGAGACATATACCAATGGAACTGAACTGAGCACTCATATAAAAAAAATTCCCATATACCTATCTAATTTTTGAAAAAGCAGACAAACACATGCACCTGGGGAAAGAATCTTTATTGAACAAATGGTGCTCGGAAAATCAGATATCCACATGTAGAAGACTGAAACACGATCCACACCTTTCACCTCACAAAAATGAACTCATGGTGGATAACAGACTGAAACTTAAGGCATGACAGTATAAGAATTCTAGAAGAAAATGTTGGAAAAACTCTTATAGACATTGGCCTAGGCAAAGAATTTATGAAGAAGACCCTAAAGGCAGTCACAGAACAACAAAAATAAATAAATGGGACCTGATCAAATTAAAACTCATCTGCACAGCCAAAGAAACTATCATGAGATCAAATATACAACCTATAGAAAGAGAGAAAATATTAGCATGTTACACATCCCATAAAGGGCTGATAATTAGAATCTATATAGAACTCGAAAAAAAAAAACATTAAAATGTGTGCAATGGAAATGAACAGAAACTTTTCTAAGAAGGTAGACTAATGGCCAAGAAACATCAATAAATTCTCAACATCTGTAATCATCAGGGAAATGAAAATCAAAACAACTGTGATATATCACTTGACTCCACTGAGAATGGCTTTTATCAAAAAATACCAAAACAACAAATGATGGCATTGATGAGGAGAGATAGGAACACTCATACATTCCTGGTGGCACTGCAAACTACTACAGTCTGTATGGAAATTAACATGGAGATACCTCAAAGAACTAAATATAGTACTACCATATGATCCAGCAATCCCTTTGCTGGGTATTTTCCCAAAGGAAAAAAATACATTCTATAAAAATGAGATATGCATTCGAATGTTTATAGCAACACAATTCACAATTGCAAAGATGTAGAAACAACTCAAGTACACACGAATACATGAGTGAATTAGTAAAGTGTGGTATATGTATACCATGGAATTCTGCTCAGCCACAAAAAACAATGGTGATCTAGCACCTCTTTTATTGTCCTTGATAGAACTGGAGCCCATTCTACTATGTGTAGTATCACAAGAATGGAAAAATGTGCACCACATGTACTCACCTTCAAATTGGTATTAATTTCTCAACACTTATGTGTATGTATAGTAGTACCATTCATTGAGTGTTGAACAGGTGGGGTGGAAGAAGGGATGGATATATTCACACCTAGTGGGTGCGATGCACACTGTCTGTGGGATGGACACATTATGAAGCTCTGCCTTGGGTGGGTCAAATCCATTATATGTATCCTAAGCATTTGTACCCTCATAATATGCTGAAAAAAATAATAAGTCACAAGAGAAAAAATGGACAGTAAAAAAAGTAAGAAAAATTAACAGATCCTAAGGAACTTGTAGGACATCATAGAGTGGAAAAATATGCTACTATTGTAATGTATTATGAAAAGAGAAAAGAACAAAATAAAGCAGAAAGATTGTTTGGAGTAATCATGGCCCCAAATTTCTCAAAGTTAATGAAATACATGAATGTATATATCTGAAAATTCAGTGAACTCCAAGTAGTATAACCATAAAATGCCAAGACTGAAGTATATTATAATCAAACTGTTGAAAACCAAAAGACAGAAAGAATTTTGATAGCAGCAAGAAAAATGTTACTCAACACATATAAAGAATTCTCAATAAGTTTAACATCCTATCTCTCATTCAGCATCTTGGAGATTCAGAGACAGTGTGATGATATATTTAAAGCATGAAAACAGCAAAAACAAAGGCAACATGAACAAGAACAACAATATCAATCAATAATTTATCTTGCAAAACTTATTTTCAAACATGAAGAAAAAACTAGACACTCCCCCAAAATAAAACTTGGAGTTAAAGGCAAGAAGGCTTACTAGAGACATCACCTATGGGACCATCCTGGAGGGAAAGTAGGGTTTCAGATAAAGGAGAGGGGAAAGGAGACACAGCTCAGGTGGAGATCATAGACACAAGTGCTAGAGCCTGCTGTGGAACTCACAGAGGAAAATTGTTAAACAGAGAAGGAAGAAAATATAGGGGAAAAAAAGTATCAGTGAAGATCAAACCCGGAGAGTCTTGGAACCAAGTGAAGGCATAAGGAGGGCTCAATCTTTTTCCCACACTCCTTTGATTATCATCAGGCTACCTAGTTACTTGGAGGTTTTCCATCTCCACAAGTCCAAGCACTATGGAAACTACATAACTGTGGGGAGAACTTGCATGATCCCAGAGCATGGACATTCTGATCAGAGTTCCCCTCCAAGGAGAGTGATCTGAAAGGCTGGCCAGCCAGATTTCTTCCATTCACACTCTCATCCTCCCCAGCCCTCCCCCACCCATTGCAACTGGGAGAACAGTTTGAGCAGAGAATTTGGCAAGCATCCTACTCTCTCCAGCTGTTGTGTCCTCCAGTCTGAGGTTTCCACAGACAGTGAGGTCCACATCTTTCTTTACCCTTGAGGATCTGCAGTGGACCAGAGGTGCATGATCTGAGAGCTCTCTGCCTGCTGGTACTTCAAAGAGATGCACAGCAGTGGGTCAGACAGGCAGGCCAGATACTGCGCCTCCAGGATTTGAGGGGGTTGCTAGGGGACACAGGGGGGTAGATTTGGGAGCTAGACTTGAGAGGTGATGAAGCCCATATGGGTGAACAGATCAGAGACTACAATGGGGGTCTGAGAAAGGGAGAGCCCATCCCCCCACAGGAAAGCCTCACAGTTGGACTAGGGTGGGTCCTCTGACGGGGAAGATCTCATCCCATGGAGTCATAGCAACCAAGTTCTGCACAGTCAGGCACCTGTTGGCAACCAGACACAGGAGGACAGGGGTAAGGTAAAAGTGGTGGAGCTCACTCCAGACAGCCAGTCAGGGAATAATGACCTCTTCCTCATAAGCAGTCGTCTTGGTTTGAAAGCCTGCCTCAAACCTCCTCCCAGAATCTCCCCCTAGCGACTGGGAAAATGGCCATTGAACCCTGTCAAGGATTTGCAAAGCCTTCCAGGCTCACACAACCTAAACATGCTCAGCCTGGGACATTCAAGTGCTCCTTCTGTGGGATTAGAGCCTATCACAGACACACACACACACACACACACACACACACACACACAAGCATAAAATCTCTGCAGTTGACTCTTTCTTGCAAACATCAACCACTGAAAGGGAATACAAATCTATAGCTCATTATAGCATTTGCCAACTCAATCAAACAGGGTGTGGCTTATTCTTAAAACCATCACCCAACATCTGAGAGATTAAGCTGGGGGTCCCAATACAATTCACACTTCCGGAAACAGATGAAGACAGGAGGAAAAAATCAACCCAAGAGGAAACTGCTTTTTAGAATAAAAACACAATTTACAGTCAATCTGGTCTGTGAGGGGTCTTGCTCTTCCACTGCAGACCTCTGGGCTGATTGGGGAGCTGTTCAGAGTCTGTGCAGAGACATTCCACCAGAAAACAGGTTCAGCCGAGATCTGGCACTTGTCAATCTTAGGTTTCTGCAACTAATATCATCTTGATCACTCTGACCCATGGAACCAGGCCCACTTAGGAACCGGCGTTCTAGCAGTAACATTCGCATCACTACTCCATGCCAGGAAAGGAACAGATGACTCACTGTGTCATGCCCTGTGACTGGGGGCTGAGCATTCATCCCACTCCAGTATGAGAGCTGAATAGAGGAGGATCCCCAGATGATACAGGCATTATTTGGGAAGGCTGGGGCAACTGCCTCAGTGGATCCTTGGTGTGGGGTGGGAACTTTTGCCAATCATCAGCTTAGACCTTCCTAAGAGGACACTGGACTGCTGAGAAAAACTCCTGCCTGTGTGAATGGGCATCAGGAGCCCCCAGGCTGGTATAACAGCCCACCATGTAGATGGTTCTGCCCCTGAAATTCCTAGAGCCATCTCTGAAGCTCTCACTGTGCTCAAGCCCAAATTTCTGCCCCATAGCTCCAGGGCCCTCACCAGGCCAGTGACTCCACCACTGAGACTCCAGAGTTGTGCTTGGACTGCAGGACTAAACCACTGAGTCACCACTTATACTGCTAGGCTGGCAGAACCTCCCCAAAGTTCAACACTTCACTCAGGATCCCCCATCGCTGAGCAGTCATAACTCCTAGACTTCATTTGAGAGAGTCTCCAGCACAGGAGAACAGGTGCTCTGTAATCCTATTATCCTGGAACTGAGAGAAGAGGAGCCACATGAGAAGAAACAAGCAAAAGAATCCTGGCAAAATGAACAAAAAAAGAAAATACTTTGATATCCCCAAGGGAACATACTGGAACTACAGTAGCAGACTCCACTCACAAGAAAATTGCCAAAATGACAAAAATGGAGTCAGTATACAGATGGCAAATAAGATAAATGGAATTGAAGAGACAGTTGAAAAACAAACAAACAAAAAAAAAACACCAAAAAAATTTCAGGAATTCAATGAAAACATGAAAAATACATCAGAAAACTAGACAACATAATAAAGGATATAATAGAACTTAAAGAAATGAAATTAATTTAGGGCATTTCACAACAAAAAGGAAAACTTTAACAACAGACTAAATCAAGGAGAAGAAAGAATCTCAGAGCTTGAAGAGAAGGTCTTGAGATAACCCACTCATTCATGGAAGCAGATAAGAGCATTAAAAAATGTGAGCAATCAGTGAGAGAGACAGGGGACTATGTGAAGTGAAATAAGATTCAAATTATAAGTATCCCTGAGGGAGAAGAAGAAAGAGCTAACAGCACAGAAAACCTATTTGAGGAAATTTTTCAGGATACCTTCCCTGGTATGACCAGAAATTCAGACATACAGACACAAGATGGATATCAAACACTGGGAAGTTTCATAGCAAATAGGTAATCTCCCAGACACATAATAATCAACCTTGCCAAAGTGAAAATGAACGTGAAAATTCTGCACGCATCAAGATGAAAGAATCGAATAACCTACAAAGAAAACCAATCAACCTAACTGTAGACTTCTAAGCAGAAACCTTAAAGCCAGAAGGGATTGGGGACCCTTCTTCAATCAACTTAAACAGAACAATGGTCAGTCTAGAATTTTGTATTCTGCAAAACTAAATTTCACTATCAATGGAGAAATTAAGAATTTCCAGAGAAGCAAACACTGAGGGCATTTGCCATGACTGGACCTGCCCTGCCTGAAATACTCAGAACAACCTTGTATAGAAATCAGTACAACAGATACCCACTCATGTAAAATCACTGAAAAAAAAAAAAACCTTGAAATTCACAACTCTTATAAAATCATAGAACAAGAGGTAAAACAAAGCACTAAGGGATTACCCAATAAGATGAACATACCAACATCCAACATAGCAATGCTATCAATTAACATTAGTGGACTGAATGTTCTTCACAAAATACATAGGCTGGCCGAATAGATGAAAAAACACAATCCAGTTATGTGATATTTTTCGAAAACACATCCAAACCACGAGGACACATGCAGACTAAGCATGAAAGAAAGGGAAAAAATATTCCACACAAATGGATACCAAAAGAGAGGATGAGTATCTATTCTCATATCAGATAAAATGTACATTAAGCCAACATGTGAAGAGAGAGAAAGAGGGTCATTATATTTAGCAATTCAATGCAAAAACATAACAATACTAAATATATATGCACCAAACACAGGAGCTCCAAGATACATAAATCAAATTTTACTGGAGCTAAGCAAATAAATAAATAGCACCATGATAATTGCCAGAGAGCTCAACACCCCACTGCATGGGCTTGACAAATCATCAAGCATAAAATAAGTAAATAAACAACGACCTTAAACCAAACTCTAAATCAAATGGACATAACAGACATTTACAGAACATTCTACTCAAAAACTACAGAATATACATTCTTCTCAGAAGCATGTTGGATATTCTCCAAATTAATCATATCTTAGGCCACAAAACAGGTCCCAACAAATTCACAAACAAAATCAAAATGATACCATGTACTTTCTCAAACCACAGCAGAATTAAATTAGAAATCAATCACAAGAGAAACACTCAAACTTACAAAAATCATGTAAATTAAACAACCAGTTGCTGAATGACTCTTGGGTGAAGAATGAAATTACAATGGAAATCAAAAAGTTCTTTGAATTGAACAACAAAGGGGACACCATTTATCAAATTCTATGGGATACAGCAAAAGCATCAATCAGATGAAAATTGATATCCTTAAATGCATACATCAGAAGACAGAAAGATCACAAACTAACAACCTATTGAAACACCTCAAGGAATTAGAAAAGTAAGAAAACACCAAACCCAAATCCAACAGAAGAAAAGGGATAACCAAGTTAGGAGCAGAACTAAATAAAGTGTAAAACAAACAAACAAACAGAAAACAATTCAAAAGATTAATGAAACTCAAAGTTGGTTCTTTAAAAGGATAAAATCAACAGACCTCATGCTAGTTTAACCAAAAACAGAAAAGAAAGGACCCAAATGAGCTCAATCAGAAAAAAAAAAAATGTTTGACATTATAACTGATACCACATAAATACAAAAAATCATCCATAAATATTACATAAATCTCTAAACTCATAATCTATAGAACATAAAATAAATGGACAAGTTTTCAGAAAAACACAACCTACCGAGACTCAAATATGAAGAAATAGAACTTCTAAACAGACCAATAATGAAGAGTGAGTTTGAAGCAGTAATCAAAACACCTCCAAACAGAAAAAAAGATTCCTTGACCAGATGGCTTCACAGCAAAATTCTACCAGACCTACAGTAAAGACCTGGTACCCATAATAAAGAAATTATTCCATAATATTGAGGAGGAAATCCTCCCTAAATCATTCCATGAAGCCAGTATCAACTTGATACCAAAGCCAGCAAAGAACACAACAAAAAAGGAAAACTATAGACCAATATTCCTTATGAACATAGATGCAAAAATCCTCAATAAATAGTAGCAAACCAAATTTAACAGCCGACCCAAAAATAATCCACAGTGACCAAGTGGGCTTCATCCCAGGAATTAAAAGATGATTTGGCATACAGAAAAGCAATAAATGTGATTCACCACTTAAAAAAAGCAAAGAAAAAGACCATATGATCATCTCAATAGATGTAGAAAAAGCATTCAACAAAATCCAGCACACTTTCACGATGAAAATGCTCAACAACCTAGGCATAGAAGGAACATATCTCAGAATTATAAAGGCATATATGACAAACTCACAGCCCACAACATACTTAATGAGAAGTTGTAAGCATTTCTTATGAGAACTGGAACAAGACAAGGATGCCCACTGTCAACACTTCTATTCAACACAGTGCTGGAAGTTCTAGTCAGAGCAATTCATCAAGAGAAAGGAATAAAGGTTATCCAAATCAGGAAAGAGGATGCTAAACTATGGCTCTTTGCTGATGATATGATCTTGTATCTAGTGAAACCCCAAGGATTCCACCAAGAGTATCTCGAACTGATAAATTCAGCAAAGCCTCAAGATACAAAACCAATGTACATAAACCAGTAGCATTTCTATATACCAATAACAGTGAATCAAGAGTCTAATTGAAGGCTCAACACCATTTATAATAGCTAAAAAGAAAATGTAATACCTGGGAATATACTTACCCAAGGAGGTTAAAGATCTGTACAAGGAAACCTATGAAACTCTGAGAAAGCACAGTGGATGCAAACAATGGAAAAAATATTTTATGCTCATGGCTAGGTAGAATTAACATTGTAAAATTGGGGGGGGGGAGAAATGACAGATTAGGAGTGAACTCCTTGCTCTCTGCTCCCAGAGTAGGAGGCAAAGATTGCAGACAACCACACGTGAGTGAATTTTTCTCCCACAGGATCATCTTCGTGAATCTGCAGAGAAGCAACGATGGACAAGAAGCTCTGGTGAAAAAAAAGGTGAACTGGAAAATCGACCGCAACTTCCGGAGAATGCAGGATATACAGTGGGGAGCAAAGCGTGGGACGGCCAAGCCTGTTGGCAGGCTGGCCAGGGCAGTGTGATCTGACCCACAGGAGGATGACTCCTCCTCCACTGACCTCCACACCCACGCAGGCAGGGAAGCACCTGAAGTCAGTGTGAAGTGGTAGCATGGGCCAACAGGCTGTGGGGAGTGGAGACAGGAGTGGGAAACATTTTGATCTCTCCTGTGTGCTGTGCTAGGTCTACTTTGGGAGGGGGAGGGACTGCTCTGAGTGATCACTTCCCAGTTTGGACACTTCCCGATCCCACAGGAGAGAGCTTGGAGATAGGCTTCTCACCTCAGGACTCCGCCAGGACCAGATCGGGGGAGGTGAACATCATAAAGCAGGCTCTGCCCTCGGAAATCACCACTGTCGCCTCCAGCGCTGACTCTCAGGAGGTGGGAAGCCACCATTTTGGGAGTCCATAGCCTAAAATTACCGGGGCCTGTTGCCCAGGCAATGGTCTGAGTCATCGCCTCTGCCTCTGCCTGGCAGAGCTGGCCCCACCCTTCGAGGAAGAGAGTAAGGAGAGAAGCTGCTTTCTCTCCCAACCCTGTGGACAGTCTTTCCAAGCTGGCGTGTCAAGCTCTGCCTTTGAAAGTTCAGAAAAAGGAGAGAGTTTGCTTTCTTGGCTGAGTTGCAAGGCGGTCTCGGGCGGCCTCTGTTCCACCCTGCCGCCACTGGCGCTTCGCGCCAAAAAGACGGAGTACTGAAGGAAGCCACAGGGGGAGCCATGATCTGGAGCGACATAACCACTCTCACTCCCAGGCAACTCGCCCCCCCCCCACCACGCCTCACACCAAAGGGACTGACTCTGCCCCTGGGCTGAGTAGTAAAAGGGGTCGCTTTTTTTATCATTATTTTTTTTGTTTATACCCTTATTATTATTATTTTATTTTTTCATTTTTTTATTTTTATTTATTATTTATTTTTTTATTTTTTATTATTTATTTATTTATTTTGTACCTCTGAAACCCATGACTGCTGCTGCTCCTTTGTTGCATCTATGCAGCTGGGCTATTTTGCACCAAAGAGCTCGCACCCCTAAGAGTGCGTAGTAACCGAAGAAGCCACTTTTCAAGCTGAGACACATGGTCACCTCTCTGCTATGACTTGGTAGCCAGTGCCGCATGCCATACTGACAGACTCCACAATGGGTAGGGCCAAGTAGAGAAGGAGGCTGTTTTCCCAGCTGGGACCCGTGGCCGCCTCTTTTTTGTGACTTGGTAGCCGGCTCCTTCTGCCAAAGAAACAGTCCCCTGCCCTTGGAAGTGTGAGGGGCAAGGGAAGCTGCTTTCTGGGCTGAGACCTGCAGGGGTTGCAGACAGTCCTTGACTGAAATCAAGCCACTGGTATTTCATACGAAAGGGAGTGACCCCACATCTGCTGGGGAGGAGTAGGGGGTCAGGCTGCTTTCTAGTCTGGGTCCCTCAGTGACCATGGTCAGCGCTTCTCCAGCAGCCCTGAGGTGTCCACTTCCTACCAACTAGACAAACCCCGCCCTTGAAGGATTGGAATAGTGAGGGTAACCACTTCCTGAACTGAGATGCCTGGTAGTCCCAGGAAGTGCCCTTTCCCCAGTTTGGTGGGTTATATCCCCCTCTTGCAGGGCAAAACCCACCCTTGGAGGATGGGAGAAATGAGAGAAGACACTTTCTGGGCTGGGTCTTGTGGCAGTCCCAGCCAACGCCCCTCCCACAGCCTTCCAGGACAAACTCGGCCCTTGAAGGAAGGGAGAAAGGAGAAGAGTCGCTTTTCCCATAGGACTAGATTGAATCTGTGTGATCTTGGATCTATGCAAAAGGGGACAGTCTGTTGTCTTGCTACAGCTGATTGGATTTGATCATCTGATAAGACAAGAGCACAAAGGCTTGCCCTTGATTCCCAGGCTGTTGTCATCTTAGGGGCTTGTGGTCTGGGAAGGAAAATCTCAACCAGAGTACTTAGCAATTGCACCAATTGACACACCCATCAGAAGCTGCTCCACAAGGGAGGCAAAAGAGCCCTCAATAACATATTAGCATCTATTTCCTAGCTGCTAATCAAGCAACCGCTGAAGTATACTCTCTTAGGCTCGCTGATTCCTGTTGCTCTTCTCACCCCATCTAAAGTAGTAACAAGGCTCAAGTAACCATTGGGAGTGGTATGACATTTCCCAAAGACTGAAGCACCTGTATGTCCCATTTGGGGATTTAGAGATCAATACAAAAGCATTGGAATACCTTGATAACCTACTCCTCCATGCAAAATACAAGCAATAAATAGAGAGTAACCTCATAGCTCAACACAGTGCCTTCCACCTCAAATGAGTGGTCATTATAGTGGAGTCACACACACACAAAAGCGATACAACTCCTGGGATTCTAAGCAAGGGAAAGAAACTCACTAATCTCCATAAGCAGAAGGTGAAAATAACAGGCCAGAGATAACCTAACAGGCCAAAACTCCACTAAGACAATACAGGACCAGAGCATATCTCCTCAGCTCTGCCAAGGAATGTCCCTTTGGAGTCCCAAAATTAAGTCCATTAACCAGTCCCAGCACCACGAGTCCTTGACAAAGTAGCCTGATGAGAAAGAAATAGCGAAAGAACACAGGAAACATGAAAGATCAGAGAGAAAAAATCACCTCCAAAAGAAAATATTCCATCTCCATCAATTGATACCAAGATACATGATATGATTAAACTGACAGAGAAAGAATTCGGATTATGGATTGTAAGGTAACTCAATGGAATTGAAGAGAAAATACAATCTCAACATAAAGAAACCATAAGAACAATCCAGGAAATGAATGAAAAATTCTCCAAAGAAATTGAAATACTAGGGAAAAACCAAACAGAAATCTTGTCAATGAAGGAGGAATTCAAGGAACTTCAAAGCACAGTGGAAAGCCTCAAGAATAGAAGGTTTCGTGCAGAGGAAAGAATCTCAGAGCTGGAAGATAATGTCTATGTGCTGAACAAATCGGATGAAGAGAAAGAACTCAGAAACAAGAGACAAGACCAAACCTTACAAGAAATATGGGATTACATAAAGAAACTGAATCTTAGGATCATAGGTCTTCCAGAGGGATAAGAAGAAGATGCACATGGCTGGAAAACTTTTTCATGGAATACTGGAGGAAAACATGCCAGGCCTGGCCAGAAATTTTGTTATCCAGATACAAGAAGCACACAGAACTCCTGGGAGACTCAACGTGAAAAAGCAATCACCACGTCATATAGTTATTAGGCTGACCAAAGTAAATACAAAAGAAGCAATTCTCCGAGCAGTGAGACGAAAGCAACAAATAAAGCACAAAGGAAAGCCTATCAGACTAACTGCAGATTTCTCATCTGAAACCTTACAAGCCAGGAGGGATTGGGTCCCTATCCTTAATCTACTAAAACAGAATAATGCCCAACCTAGAATTCTTTACCAGCAAAATTAAGTTTCATCTATGAGGGGGCAATAAAGTCCTTCCTAGACAAGCAATCACTGATGAAATTTGAAAAGACCAGACTAGCTCTACAGGAAGTACTCAGACCTGCATTACACACTGAATAGTGCAATAGACACTCTTCAAAGTAAAAGCATTCAAGAGTTAAAGCCTAGAAAGTGGTCTTCATGATGGCACAAGGAGCAAAACAAAACAACAGGATTTCATCCATCATTATGAATGGAAATCTACCTCAAATCTCAATCCTCTCAGTAAATGTGAATGGCTTGAACTGTTCTCTGAAAAGACACAGACTGGCAGAGTGGATAAAAATCCACAAGCCTAGTATCTTATTTCTACAGGAAATGCATCTGACATGCAAAGATGCCTTCAGACTAAAGGTCAAGGGATGGAAAACTATCATCCAGGCAAATGGAAGTCAAAAGAAAGCAGGGGTAGCTATACTATTTTCAGATAACATAAGCTTTAAAATAGCAAAAGGAAAAAAGGACAAAGACGGCCAATATGTAATGGTGAAAAGGAAGATCCAACAAGAAGAGTTAACAATTTTTTTTTTTTTTTGAGACAGAGTCTCGCTTTGTTGCCCGGGCTAGAGTGAGTGCTGTGGTGTCAGCCTAGCTCACACCAACCTCAAACTCCCAGGCTCAAGAAATCCTTCTGCCTCAGCCTCCCAAGTAGCTGGGACTACAGGCATGCACAACCATGCCCGGCTAATTTATGTGTGTGTGTTTGTGTGTGTGTGTGTGTGTGTGTGTGTGTATAGTTGTCCAGCTTATTTCTTTCTATTTTTTTTTAGTAGAGATGGGGTCTCACTGTTGCTCAGGCTGGTCTTGAACTCCTGAGTTCAAATGATCCGCCTGCCTTGGCCCCCCAGGGTGCTAGAATTACAGGCATGAGCCACCGTGCCTTGCCCAACAATTCTTAACATATATGCACCTGATGAAGGAGCATCCAGTTACATAAAGCAAACCTTGTCTGATCTAAATATCATTATAAACAACAGTGCCATAGTAGCAGAGGACTTCAACACTCCACCGAATGAAATGGACAGATCTTCCAAACAGAATATAAGCAAAGAAATAATGGACTTAAACATAACTCTAGAACAAAAGGGTCGGACAGATCACTACAGAACATTCCACCCAAATAAAGCCGAATTTACATTCTTCTCATCAGTCCATGGAACTTTCTCCAAAACTGATCACATACTAGGTCACAAATCAGACCTCAACAAATTCAGAAAAATAGATATTATACCGTGTACTTTCTTGGACCACAGTGATATAAAAATAAAGTTCAATTCAAACCGAAATACTCACCACCTCACAAAGTCATGGAAATTAAACAATCTATTGTTGACTAAGTATTGGTTCAGGTAGGAAATACAGATGGAAATCAAGAACTTCTTTGAAATAAATGATAACAGAGAAGCAAGTTATCAAAACTTGTGGGATATAGCAAAAGCTTACCTGAGAGGAAAACAAATAGCAATAAATGCTCACATCCAAAAAACAGAAAGTTTAGAAATCGAGAACATAATAAATAAACTCAAGGCATTGGAAAAGGAAGAGCAAAGCAATCCCAATCCTAGTAGAAGAAAAAAAATATAACTAAGATCAAAGCAGAACTAAACAAAATTGAGAACAAGAGAATTATACGGAAGATCAACAAAACCAAAAGCTGTTTTTTTGATAAGATAAACAAAATTGACAGCCCTCTTGCTAGATTGACTATCATCTAAAGGGAAAGGTCTCTAATAAACTCAATCAAAAATGAAAAAGGAGAGGTCACAACAGACACCACGGAAATACAAAACATTATTTTTGATTACTATAAAAACCTATATGCACAAAAACTACATAATGAGGAGGAAATGGACAAATACCTGGAAACATACAACCTCCCTAAGTTCACTCAGGAGGTAACAAAATATCTGAATAGACCAACCTGAAGCTCAGAAATTGGAACAGGAATCGAAAACCTCCCAAAATGTAAAAGTTCTGGACCAGATGGCTACACTTTAGAGTTTTACCGAACATTCAAAGAAGAACTAACACCTATACTACAGAAATTATTCCACAACATTGAGAAAGAAGGTATCCTTCCTAACTCATTCTACAAAGCCAATATCTCCTTGGTACCAAAGCCAGAAAAGGACACAACAAAAAAGAAAACCAGACCAATATCCCCTATGAATATAGATGCAAAAATCCTCAACAAAATTTTAGCAAATAGAATTCAGCAGCACATCAAAAAAATAATTCACCATGTCCAGGTCGGCTTTATTCCAGGGATGCAAGGCTGGTTTAACATATGCAATCTATAAATGCAATTCATCACATAAATAAAAGCAAGAACAAAGACCATATGATTCTTTCAATAGATGCAGAAAAAGCATTTGACAAACTCCAACACATCTTTATGATAAAAACTCTTATCAAAATAATCATAGACAGCTCATTCCTGAAAATTATCAAGCCCATTTATGACAAATCCACTGCCAATATCACATTGAGTGGGGAAAAATTGAAACCATTCCCACTTAGAACTGGAACCAGACAAGGTTGCCGTTTATCCCCACTTCTGTTCAACATAGTGCTTGAAATCCTTGCCATGGCAATTAGGCAAGAGAGGGATATTAAATGTGTCCAAACGGTGGCAGATGAGATCAAACTTTCGCTCTTTGCCAATGACATGATATTATATCTAGAAAACCCCAAGGATTCATCCAAGAGACTCCTAGAATTGATAATTGAATTAAGTAAATTCTCAGGATACAAAATCAATACACACAAATCTGAGGCATTCATATACGCCAATAACAGTCAAGCTGAAATTCGTATCAAAAACAAAATAATTTTACAATACTTTCATGAAAATTAAATATCTAGGAATATATTTAACAAAAGATGTGAGAGACATATACAGGGAGAACTACGAAACACTAGGAAAAGAAATTGTGGAAGACATAAACAGGTGGAAAAACCTCCCTTGCTCATGGATTGGTAGAATCAATATCGTTAAAATGTCCATACTACCTAAAGTGATCTACATAATTAATGCAATCCCTATCAAAGTTCCATCATCATTCTTCACAGAATTAGAAAAAAATAATTCTATGCTTTGTATGGATCCAGAGAAGATCTCATATAGATAAAGCAATTTAAGTAAAAAGAACAAACCGGGAGGTATCAGTCTACCAGACTTCAAGCTGTACTGAAAGGATATAGTAACTAAAACAACATGGTAGTGGCACAAGAACAGAGACATTAACTTCTGGAAAAGGACTGAGAATCCAGATATGACACCATCCGCATACGGTAATCTAATCTTTGACAAAGGAGACAAAAATATACACTGGGGAAAGAATGTTTTTTCAATAAATGGTCCTGGGAAAACTGGGTAGCTACATGTAGAAGAATGAAACTGGATCCCCACCTCTCACCTCTCATCTCTCACAAGAATCAGTTCAAGATGGATATCAGACTTAAACCTAAGGCATGAAACCTTAAGAATTCTAAAAGAAGATGTTGGGAAGACCTTTCAGACATGGGCCTAAGCAAGGAATTCTTGAAGAAAACCCCCAAAGCAATCTCCACAGAAACAAAAATAAATAAATGAGATCTGATCAAATTAAAAAATCTTTTGCATGGCCAAGGAAACTATCATTAGAGCTACTGGACGGCCTACAGAATGGGAGAAAATATTTGCTCTCTAACATCTGATAAAATGCTGATAATAAGAATCTATCTAGAACTTAAGAAAATCAACAAGAAAAAATCAAACAACCCCATCAACAAATGGGCAAAGTAAGTGAACAGAAACTTTTCAAAAGAAGACAGAATAATGGCCAGCAAACATATAAAAAAATGCTCAACATCTCTAATCATTAGAGAAATGCAAATCAAACCACAATGAGATATCACCTAACCCCAGTGAGATTAGCCTCTATCAAAAAATCCCAAAACAACAAATGCTGGTGACGATGTGGAGACAAAGGAACACTCTTACACTGCTGGTGGGACTTTAAATTTGTGCAACCTTTGTGGAAAAGAATTTGGAGATACCTCAAAGAGCTAAAAATAGAAATACCATTCGATACAGCAATAGCACTCTTAGGCATCTACCCAAAAGAACAAAACTCATTCTACAATAAAGACATCTGACCCTGAATGTTCATGGCAGCACAATTCACTATCGCAAGGATGTGGAAACAACCCAAGGGTCCATCAATCAATGAGTGGATTATTAAAATTTGGTATATGTATACAATGGAATATTACTCAATCATAAGAAATGACAGTGATCTAGAACCTCTTACACTTTCCTGGATTAAACTTAAGCCCATTATCCAAAGTGAGGCACCACAAGATCTGAAGAATGGGCTCCACTTGTACTCACCATTAAATTGGTACTAACTGATCAACACTAGGGTACTCACACGGTAGTAACACTCTCCATAGATTAGGGGCATGGGGGTAAACCCACAACTAAAGGACATGAGGAGCGTTATAGGGGGGAAGGCCATGCCTTTAACCACCGCTTGGGTGAGGCAAAGACAAAAGTGTAATCAAAATGTGTGTACCCTCGTAATACCTTGAAATTAAAAAAAAAAATTGTAAAATGTCCATACTACCCAATGTGATTTACAACTTTTCAACTTCAATGCAATCTCCATTAGGTTACCAAAGTCATACTTCACAGATCTAGAAAAAATAATTTTATGCTTCATATAGAACCAGAGAAGACCCCGTATGGCAAAAGCAATCTTAATCAAAAAGAACTAATTGGGAAGCATCAATTTACCAGATTTCAAACTATACTAACAGGCTATAGTAGCCAAAGAGCATGGTCTTGGAACAAAAATTGAGACGACACCAATAGAACAGAACAGAGAACTGAGGTAGAAAACCATCTAGGTACAACCAACTGATCTTCAACAAAGGAGATAAAAGTGTACACTTCAGAAAAGAAGTAATATTCAACAAATGGTGCTGGCAAAAATGAATAGCCACATTCAGAAGAATGAAACAGGATCCCTATTTCTCACCATTCACAAAAATTAATTCAAGTTAGATAAAAGACTCGAATCTAAGGCATGAAACTATAAAAATTCTACAGGTAAATGTAGGAAAAACTCTTCTATATATTGGTCTAGGTAAATAATTTATGACTAAGACCCAAGTGGCAATCGTGGCAACAATAAAAATTATAAATTTGACTTTATTAAAGTAAAAAGCTTCTGCAAAGCTAAAGAAACAATCAATAGAGCAGACAGACAACCTACAGAATGGGAGAAAATATTTGCAAGCTACACATTCAAAAAAAAAAAGGCTGATATCTAGAATTTGCAAAGAATTCAAGCATATCAGGAAGAAAAGAACAACCCTATTAAAAAGTGGTGAAAAGACAAGAAAATAAGTTTCTCAAAAGAAGAAAGACAAATGGCATGTAAACTTATGAAAAAATTTTCAACATCACTAATTATCAGGGAAATTCAAATTAAAACTCAGTGAGATATTGCCTTACCCCTGTCAGAATTGCTTTTAGTAAGAAGTCAAAAACAACAGATGCTGGTATGGACACAGAGAGAAAGGAACACTTATCCACTTTTGGTTGGAATACAAATTCATACCACCCTTATAGAAAACAGTATGGCATTTCTCGAAAGTACTAAAGGTAGACCTAGCATTCGATCAAGCAATCCCACTACTATGTATTTACTGAAGGGAAAAGACTTTTCATCCAAGACACCTGCAGTTTAATGTTTATTGCAGCAAAATTCACAATTGCAGAGGTGTGTAATCAATCCAAGTGCCCATAGATTTATGAGTGGTTTAATAAAATTTGGTATATGTATAACATGGAGTACTCCTCATCCATAAAAAAATATGAATTAATGCCATTTTCAACAATCTGTTATGGAACTGGAGACTGTTCTCCTAAGTGAAGTATCTAAAGAATGGAAAAACAAACACAACATCCTTACTATTACGTTTGAACTAACTGATGAGCACACATGTGAGGGGAGGGGTAAATAACCTACCTAATGGGTACAATGAACACTATTTGGTTGACGGGCACACCTATAGTTGAAACTCAAGCATTATAAACATATTTCATGTAACCTAAAATATTTATAATCCCTCAATATTTTGAAATGATAATAAAAGAAACCTTAGGGGTGTTTATTTCCTCTGGATTTGTCCTGGAAGAAAAAAAATGGATTCATTCAGTTTGAAATAAATGATGCAAGATGACAATTCAAGTGTATATTAATAAATAAAAATCTCTAGTAAAGAGACTAACATGTTCAAATATTTAAATAAGTATTGTTGTAATTTTTGTTTGTAACTCCACTTACAATTTTTTACATGATTAAAAAGACAAACATTTTAAAGTGATGAAAAAACTATATTATGAGGTACACAGTGTGAAAAGATATAATTTGTGACAATAGTAACATAAAGGGAGGGGAGATCTCAATAATAGCTTCATTTTTGTATGTGATTGAGGTAAAGATTCATCAATTCAAATTAGATTGTTATAACTTAAGATGTTATATGTAATTCCAATTTTAACCACATATTAAATACCCATATCCCATACACAAAAGGAAATGAGAAGCAAATAAAAATATGGCAGTATAAAAAATCAACCAAACACACAATAAGGCATTAATGGGGAAAATGAGGCACAAAAATGCTAATAGACATAAAGAAAAGAAATAGCAAAATGGCAGCAGTAAGACTTTCATTATTTGGAACTACATTATGTGTAAGTGAATAAAGATTCCCAATAAAAATGTAGAGATTGGAAGAAAGGATTAAAAAATGATACAATTATATGCTGAATGCATGTAACTCATTTTAAGTTTAAAGACAAAATATGTTGAAAATATGGGAAAAGATATTTCACTACAATAGAACCCAAAAGATAGCTGACATGTCTATACTAATATCATACAAGATAGACTTTAAGTCAAAAAACATTATATAAGAAAAAGAAGAACATTAAATATTGGATAGAGGGTTAATTAGTAAAGAAGACATAACAATTAAAAACATATATACACCACACAACAGGGCTCCAAAGTGTAGGAAGTAAAACTGACAAAGTCGAATGGAGAAAAAAAAAGGTATACGACAACAGTTGGGGATTTTAATTCTCTACTTTGTTTTATTTTCACCTGTATTGAAGTATGATTGACAAATTAAAAATTGTATATATATAAGATACACCAGGTGATGTTTCTTTCTTTCTTTCTTTTTTTTTTTTTTTTTTGAGACAGAGTCTCACTCTCTTGCCCTGGCTAGAGTGAGTGCCGTGGCATCATCCTAGCTCACAGCAACCTCAAACTCCTGGGCTCAAGCGATCCTACTGCCTCAGCCTCCCAAGTAGCTGGGACTACAGGCATGTGCCACTATGCCCGGCTAATTTTTTCTATATATTTTTAGCTGTTCAATTAATTTCTTTCTATTTTTAGTAGAGACAGGGTCTCGCTCTTGCTCAGGCTGGTCTAGAACTCCTGAGCTCAAACAATCCGCCCGCCTCGGCCTCCCAGAGTGCTAGGATTACAGGCGTGAGCCACCACGCCCGGCCGATGTTTCTATGTTAACACACCTGTGTAAGAAATCCCCCAGTCAAATGAGTTAACATGTACATAAGGTTATGTATTACTTTATTTTGTGATGAGAACACTAAATTTATTCTCTTACCAAATTCCAAATGTACATTATTATTCACTATATTAACCATGCTGTACAATACATCTCCAAAACTTATAACTAAAAGTGTATGCCTAATGACCAATATTTCATCATTTTTCTCATTCACTAGCTCCTGGTGATCACCATTCTACTCTCTGTTGCTCTAAATTTAACTTTTTTTAAGTTTCCACATGTAAGTAAGATCATGAAGTATTTTTATTTCTCTGTTTTATTTCACATGCAATAATATCCTCCAGGTCCATCCATGCTTTCCCAAATGGCAGGATTTCTTTTTTCTTAATGCTGAATAATATTAGGGGACTTCAAAAAGTTCATGGAAAAATGGAATCAAAAGTTAAAAACAGAAAGTATAAATTTTATTTCTCAACATAAGCTCTATCCAAGTCAAGACAATTTTCTAAGCAATGATAGCAACAGCTTAGTCCATCCAAAATTAACTGAGTGATCCTGGGAGTTTAATCATTTTAATACAATCTTTTTTACATTATTCACTGAAGAATCATAGGTGCCCATTAAGGATATTTTTAACCTTCAGAAGTAAAAATAAGTCAAAACGAGTCAAATCAGGACTGTAAGGTGGAAGCCCAATGATTTAATATTGAAACTCTCACAAAATTACCCTTGTTCAGTGCAAAGAATGATCAGAAGCATTGTCATGGAGGAGAATGGCTCTCTGGAGAAAATTTTTTTGCATCTTTTTGATAAGGCTTTGGCCAATTTTCTGAAAACACTCACATAATAGCCAGATGATATTGCTATTTGGCCCTGCAGAAAGTCAACTAGTGAAATGCCTTAAATATTCCAAAAAGCTCTTGCCATGATCTTTGCTCTTGACTGGTCCACTTTTGCTTTGACCATTCCACTTACACCTCGTGGTAGACATTGCTTTGATTATGCTTTTTCTTTAGGATTATACTGATAAAGCTGTGTTTCATTTCATGTTACAAATTTTCAAGTAAATGCTTTAGGATTTTGATTCCACTTGTTTAAAATTTCCATTAAAAACTCTACTCCTTTCTGTAACTGGTTTGATAATAAGAGTTTTGGCACTCATTGAGTGGAAAGTTTGGTCAACTTTAATACAGAGAAAAATTTAAATTTTTAAAGTATTGGGAAATTAAACAACACACTACTAATCAATCACCAAGTTAATAAAGAAATCACAAGACAAATAAAAAATACCAAACGAAAGCAAATAAGCAATATACCTAAACTTATGTGATGTAGTTAAAGCAGTGCTAAGAGAGAAATTTATGACTGCAAACACGTGAGTTAAAAAGAAAATCTCAAACCAATAACCTAACTTTACTAAGTGAAAAATTTGAAAAAGAAGAGCAAACTAAACAGAAAGACAGGTTAGGGAAGAAAATAATAAAGATTAGAGTGGAAATAAATGAAAAAATGAAAGAATAGAAAAATTAATCCAAGAAAAGTTAGTTCTTTGAATTGAAAAACCTTAGCTAGATTGACTAAGAATAAAAAGAAGATTCAAATTATAAAACTCAGAAAGAAGAGGGAAATTACTATTGAATTTACAGAAATAAAAATTATTATAAGTGAATAATAAAAGCAAGTGTATGCCAAGGAATTGGATATGTGTAAGAAACAGAAGAATTTCTGGAGACACAAGATCTTACAAGATTGAATCATGAAGAAAGGGTAAATCTTATTATACCAATAAAGTAGTGAATAGATTTAATCAGTAATAAGACCACCAAAGAAGCAATGCTGTAGATTCTACAGCTTTACTGATAAATTGTACATACTATTTGCAAAGGAATTAATACCAATCCTTTTCAAACAGTTCAAAAATATTAAAGAGATAGAAACACTTTCTAACTCTTTCTAAGAGGTCAGAATTACATTAGTACCAAAGCCAAAAACATTGCAAGAAAATAAAACTGCAGGCCAATATCACTTACAATTGAAAAATTAATTTATTACTTATTGATTCAAAATTCAAAAAATACTAGGAAACTGAATTCACCAACATATTAAGAGGACTATACACCATGATTATAATTAATGGAATATCATTGGTTCCCCAAAATTCATATACTGAAATCCTAAATCTCAATGGCATTTGAAGTTAGAATATTTGAGAGCCAATTAGGTTTTGAGGTTGAAACCTTCATGAATGAGTTGGACTTTAGTGATGGACTAAATGACTAGTATTATTACATACAAAAGTGTGTTGACATTTATGGAGTATTAGATGATAAATAAAGTTAATACCTTTAATTCCTTTCTTTTCATTTCATATTTCCATGACATTTTTGAAGTTCCCTCATATAGCTTCTAGAAGATTTCTCAGAAGAATGCTTACAGGTAATTAGAGAGTGGGGTAGTATGTTAAAGTGCTGAAAGAGGAAAAAACCCTGCCAAATGAGAATACTGTACCCAGAAAATTTATTTTTGCAACATGAAGAAAAGATCAAACAAATAAAACCTGAGGAAATTCCCCAACACCAGAACTGTCTTAAGAAAAATGCTAAATAAAAATTTGTCAATCTGAAACAAATGGATAATAATGTGTAACAAGAAAACATCTGAAGATATTAAACTCAATTGTAAAAAAAAGAAAACAAAAAAATTCAGAATATTGCAATATTATATTTTGAGGTAAGTAAGCCACTTATATCTTAAGTATAATGACTAAAAGACAAAACAATTAAAATTATTACTAATGACAATTATTTCAGAGACAGGCAATATAAACTGATGTGAATTGAAATATCAGTAAGTCAAAATAGAGCAGGGGGATGGTATTAATATATAAAGTTTGTTGTTGTGGTTTTCTTTGTAATCAAAGTTAAGTTGTTATCAGTTTAAAATAAATTGTTGTATTTATAAGAAGTGTTTTGTAAGCCTCACGGCAACTGCAATGCAAAACTTTATAACAGATATTCTAGCAATTAATAGAATCAAATAAAAATGCACTGCTAGAGAAAATCACTTAACTCCAAAAGAAGAAAGTAAGAGAGGATGAAAGAAAAAAAAATATATTTCTGGGCTATCTATTCTGTTCCATTGATCTATGTGTCTCCTTTTATACTAATACCATCCTGTTTTTGTTGCTATAGCCTTGTATTATAATTTGAGGTTGGGTAATGTGATGCTTCCAGATTTGTTCTTTTTGCTTGGGATTGCTTTGGTTATTCAGGCTCTTTTTTGATTCCCTATGAATTGCAGGATTTTTTCTTAATTCTGTGAAAAATAATGTCAGTAATTTGATGGGAATTGCATTGAATCTATAAATGAGTTTGGGCAATATGGACATTTTGACAGTATTGAATTTTCCCATCCATGAACATGGGATTTATTTCATTTTCTGGAGTCTTCAAAAATTTCTTTCATCAATGTTTTGTGGATCTCCTCAAAGAAACTTTCACCTCCTTGGTTAAATAGTCCTAGTATTTTTTTCTTTATTTGTTCTGCAACTATTGTAAATGGGATTGAGTTCTTTTTTTTTAATATTTTTTTATTTTATTTTTTATTTTTTTTACTTTTATTTTTTTTATTTCAGCATATTATGGGGGTACAGATGTTTAGGTTACGTATGTTGCCCTTACCCCCCCCATCCCCCCGAGTCCAAGTTTCAAGCATGTCCATCTCTCGGATGGTGTGCATTGCACTCTTTGTGTGTGCATATGCCTATCCCCTCCTCCCCTCCCCTCTCCCCCCTGCCTGACATCCAATAGATGTTATTCTTATATATGCACTTATGTGTTGATCAGTTAATTCCAATTTGATGGTGAGTACATGTAGTGCTTGTTTTTCCATTCTTGGGATACTTCACTTAGTAGAATGCATTCCAGCTCTATCCAGGAGTATACAAGAGGTGCTATATCACCATTGTTTCTTAAAGCAGAATAGTACTCCATGGTATACATATACCACATTTTATTAATCCACTCATGTATTGATGGACACTTGTGTTGTTTCCACATCTTTGCAATTGTGAATTGTGCTGCTATAAACATTCGGGTGTAAGGGTCTTTCTCATACAGTATCATTTGATCTTTTGGGTAGATGCCCAGTAATGGGATTGCTGGATCGAATGGTACTTCTACTTGTATCTCTTTAAGGTATTTCCATATTGCTTTCCACAGAGGTTGCACTAGTTTTCAGGGGATTGAGTTCTTGATATGATTATCAGCTTGGCTGATATAAGTATATAGAAATGCTACTGATTTTTGTATATTAATTTTGTAACCTGAGACTTTGCTGAATATATTAATATCAATTCCAGGAGTCTTTTGGTGGAGTCTTTAGGGTATTCTAAATATAAGGTCATATCATTGGCAAACAGGGATAATGTGACCTTTTTTCAAATTCGGCTGCCCTTTCTTTCTTTCTCTTACCTGATTTCTCTGGCTAGGACTTCCAGTATTGTGTTGAATAAAAATGGTGTCACTAGACATCCTTGTCTTGTTCCAGGTCTTACAGGCAATGATTTCAACTTTTCCCAATTTAGTATGATATTTTCTGTGGGTTTGTTATGTATGACTTTTTTATTTTGAGGTATGTTCCTTTTATGCCTAGTGTGTTGAGGATTTTTATCATGAAGTTGTGCTGGGTTTTATCAAATGTTTTCTCTGCATCTATTGAGATGATCACATGGTTTCTATTTTTCAGTCTATTTCTGTGGTGAATCACTTTGTTTATCTGTGAATGTTGAACCATCATCATATCCCTGCAATGAAACACACTTGTTCACGGATAATTATCTTTTTGATATGCTTTTGGATTTAATTTGCTAGTATTTTGATGAGGGTTTCTACATTTAAGTTCATCAAGGATATTGGTCTATAGTTTTGTTGTTGTTGTGTCCTTTCCAGGCTTTGGTATATCGGTTATAGTGGCTTTGTAGAATAAATCAAGGAAGATTCCCTCCTCCTCAATTCTACGGAAGGTTTCAATAGGATAGGTGACATTTCTTATTTGTAGGTCCGGTAGAATTGAATTATGAATGCATCTGGTCATGGGCTTTTTTGATGTTGCTGTTTTTGAGTTTTTATTTTTTTTTTAATTCCTGATTCAATCACACTACTCATTATTGGTCTCTTCAGGATTTGTATTTCTTTCTGATTCAAGCTTGGGAAGTTGTACATTTCCAAAAATGTATTCATTTCCTATAGATTCTTTCATTTATGTTCAAAGAGCTATATTCAAAGTAGTCTCAGATGATCTTTTGCATTTCTGTGGTATCACTTGTAATGTCTCTTTTTTTCATTTCTTTTTTTAATTTAATTTTTTTTATTTCTGCATATTATGGGGATACAAAGGTTTAGGTTATGTATATTGCCCTTGTACCCCAAAGTCAGAGCTTCAAGAGTGTCTATCCCCCAGGTGGTGCGCATCACACTCATCATGCATGTATAAACCTGTCCCCTCTTCCCCATTATCATCTGCCCGACACCCAATAAATGTTATTCCTATATATGCACTTAGGTGTTGATCAGTGAAACCAATTTGATGGTGACTACGTTTGGTGCTTATTTTTCCATTCTTGGGATATTTCACTTACTAGAATGGGCTTTGGCTGTATCCAGGAAAATACAAGAGGTGCTATATCACCGTTGTTTCTTACAGCTAAATAGTACTACATGGTATACATATACGACATTTTATTAATCCACTCATGTATTGATGGACACTTGGGTTGTTTCCACATCTTTGCAATTGTGAATTGTGCCACTATAAACATCCAAGTGCAGATGTCTTTTTTATAGAATGTCTTTTGTTCATTTGGGTAGATTCCCAGTAATGGGATTGCTGGATCAAATGGTAGATCTACCTGTGTCTCTTTATGATATCTCCATATTGCTTTCCACAGAGGTTGCAGTAGTTTGCAGTCCCACCAGCAGTGTATGAGTGTTCCTATCTCTCCGCATTCATGGCAAAATTTGTTACTTTGGGACTTTTTGATAAGGGCCATTCTCACTGGAGATAAGTGATATCTCACTGTGGTTTTGATTTGCATTTCCCTGATGATTAGAGATGTTGAGCATTTTTTCATATGTTTTTTGGCGATTATTCTGTCTTCTTTTGAAAAGTTTCTGTTCATGTCCTTTGCCTACTTTTTGATAGGGTTATTTGATTTTTTTTTTTTTTTTTGCTGATTTTCCTGAGTTATAAATAGATTCTAGTTATCAGCCCTTTATCGAAAGTGTAGCATGCAAAAATTTTCTCCCATTCTTTATGTTGTCTGCTCTAGTGACAGTTTCTTTGGCTGTGCAGAAGTTTTTTAGTTTGATCAGGTCCCATTTATTTATTTTTGTTGTTGCTGTGATTGCCTTTGGGGTCTTCTTCATAAATTCTTTGCCTAGACCAATGTCTAGAAGAGTTTTTCTAACATTTTCTTCTAGAATTCTGATAGTTTCACTCCTTAGGTTTAAGTCTGTTACCCAGCGTGAGTTGATTTTTGTGAGAGGTAAAAGGTGTGGTTCCTGTTTCAGTCTTCTTCATTTGCCTATCCGGTTTTCCCAGTACCATTTATTGAATAAGGATTCTTTTCTCCAGTGTATGTTTTCGTCTACTTTGTCAAAGATTAGATGGCTGTATCAGGATGGTTTTGTATCTGGGTTCTCAGCTGTGTTCCACTCGTCAATATGTCTGTTCTCGTGCCAGTACCAAGCTGTTTTTCATTTCTGATTAAACTTATTTGAATCCTCTCTCTTTTTTCCTTTGTTAATCTAGCTAATGATCTTTCAATTTTGTTTATCTTTTCAAACAACCAATTTGCAGTTTCACTGATCCTGTCATTTTTTTTAGTTTCAATTTTATTTAATTATGCTGTGCTATTTGTTATTTCTTTTCTTCTGCTAGCTTTTGGTTTGGTTTCTTCTTGTTTATATAGTTCCCTGGGATGTGATTAGGTTTTTAATTTGCAAATTTTGTTTGTTTTTGATGTATGCATTTAACACTATGTTAAATAGAAGGGACATTGCTTCTATTCAACTAAATACTTAAAATTGCTTTTCCTGTATCACAGAGATTTTGGTAACTTTGTAATCAATGTCATTCAAATAAAAATCCCTTTTTAAATTTTGATCTTGATTCTCTCATAGATCCAAGGATTATTCAGCAGTAGATTGTTCAATTTCCATGTATTTGACAACAAACTTATCTTTGATAAAGCAGACAAAAACATACATAGGAGAAAGGGCCCTCTACTGAACGAATAGTGCCGGAAAAATCAGAGAGCCCCTCACAGATGACTGTAACTGGATCCCTATCTCTTGCCCTACACAAATATTAATTTGAGATTTATTAAACTCCTCAGTGTAATACCTGACACCATAAAAATTATGGAAGAAAACTTAGAAAAAACTCTTCTGGACATTGATCTCAGAAAAGAATTTATGACTAAGATGCCAGAAGCAAATACAACAAAATAAATAAATAAATAAATGAGATTTAATTGAACTAAAAACATTTTCTGCAAAGCAAAAATTAAATAAATAAATATATAAATAGCCAAGAGAGTAAATAACCTGCAGAATGGAAGAAAATATTCCCAAACTATACATCCAATAAAAGACTGATGTATAGAATCTATAAGGAACTCAAGCGAGTCAGTACGATAATACTTATAAGCCCATTACAAAATGGGCAAAAGACATGAACAGATTTTTTCAAAACAAGATATGCAAATGAACAAAAAAGATACGTAAAAATGCTCAACATTCCTAACCATAAAGGAAATGCACATTAAAACCACAATGAGATGCCACTTTATCCCCGTCGGTATAGTCATTATTTAAAAGTCAAAAAACAATAGAAGTTGGCACAAATATAGGGAAAAGGGCATGCTTATGCCCTATTGGCAGTAATTTAAATTAGTACTGTTTCCATGGAATACAGTATGGAGAATTCTCAAAGAAGTAAAAGTAGACCTTTCATTTGATCCAGTAATCACACAACTGGGTATCTACCAAAAGGCAAATATGTCTTTATATAAAAAAGGCTCATGCACTCATATGATTATTGCAGAACAATTCGCAATTGCATATATATGAAATCCACCTAAGTACCCATGGACAGATGAATGGACAAAAATACGGTATACATATAATGTAGAATAGTATTCAACCATAAAAAGAATAAAATTATGTCTTTCCCGGCAACATGGATGGAACTGGATGCTACAATTCTAAGTGAAGTATCTCAGAAACAGAAATATAAACACCATATATACTCACTTATAAGTGAGAAAACAACAATTTGTATACATAGTCATATATCATACAGAGTGCTATAATAGATTTAGGAAATTTAGATGGGAGGAGAATGGAAGGGGGATGAAGAGTCAACATTTACCTACCAAGTACCATGCGTACTCTTCAGTTACAGGTGCACTAAAAGCTCTGAATTTATCACTGTAAAATTTATCCATAGATCAAAAAGCCACTTGTGCCTCCTAAATCTATTGAACAGAAAAAGAAAAAAAAAAGAAAATATTTAGACAACAAGAAAGTTAACAAAATGGCAGTAGTAAATCGTTACCTGTAAATAATGACCTCAAATATAAATGGATTAAATGTACCTATTGAAAGACACATAATGGTGGAATGGATTAAGAAAGCAAGCTCTGAATATACCATGTTTACAAGAAATTCTCTTCACGTATAAAGACACGCACAGACTAAAAATGAAGGGATGGGAAAAGATATTCCATGCAAAGAGAAATCAAAACAGAGTGGGTGTAGCGATACTTATATTAGATAAAATAGCCCTTAAGTAAAGAATGGTGAAAATGAAAAAAAAAAAACATTAGAGTCATTCTATAATGATAAAGGGGAAAATATAGCAAAAGGATACAATGATTGTAAATATATGCACCCAACACAAAAAACCCAAATATAAAACAAATATTAATAAATCTAAAAAGATAGATTTACCACAATACCATAATAGTAGGAAACTTCAACACCTCACGTTCAGCAATATGCATATCATCCAGTCAGATAATTAACAAAGAAACTATGAAGTTCAATTGTACTGTTGACCAAATGGACTAAACAGATACATACAGAACATTTCATTCAACAGCTGCAGAATACACATTTTTCTAAACAACACATGGGACATTCTACAGGGTAGATTATATGTTAGGTCATTACAAGTGTCAAAAAAGGAAAAAAAATGAAATAATGTCAAATATCTTTTTTTACCACAATGGAAATAAACTAGAAAACACTAATGGAAGGAATGTTAAAACTGTACAAATTCATGGAAATTAAAGTCAATGTCCCTGAACAATGGAAGAGTCAATAAAGAAATTTAAAAATTCTTTGAGACATATAAAAATGGAAACACAACATACCAAAACATTTGAGATGCAGAACAACCAGTAATAACACAGAAGTTTGCAGTAATTGACATCTGTGAAAAAAAGCAGAAAGGTTTCAAATAAACAACTGAATGATGCAACCCCAATAACTAAAAAAGAAAGAATAAATCAAACCCAACATTAGTAGAATAGAAATAATGAAGATAAGAGCACAAAAAATGTAATTGGACAAAATAAAATACAAAAAGATCAATGAAATGGAATGTTGATTTTTGAAAACGTTATAAAATTGACAAACATTTAGCTAGATTACGAAAATATTAGAGAAACTTAAATAAATAAAATCAGAGTCATAAAAGTAGACATTACAAACCAATGATTAGAAATGGGATAGAAGCAGTAATAAAATGTTTTATCAAAGGAAAGTCCCAGACCTGATGGCTTCATTGCTGAATTATAGTTAAAATTCCAAGAAGAATACTAAACCACTGAAATTATTTCAAAAGATTGAAAAGAAGAAAATACCTCCAAACTCATTCCATGAGGTCAGTATTACCCTGATACCAAAACTAGAAAATGACACAGCAGATAAAGAAAACTACAGGCCAATATCTCTGATGAACATAGATGTAAAAATTCTCAAGAAACTACTAAGAAATCAAATTCAGTAATACCTTAAAAAGATCATTTGCCATTATGAAATTGGATTTATCTCAAGGTTTCAAGCATGGTTCAGCATATGCAAATCAATAAATATGATACATTAATAGAATCAAGGATAAAAACTATATAATTGTTTCCATAGATGTCAAAATCCCAATTAATATGTTAAGTGAAATAACCCAAGCACAGAAAGACAAATGCTGTGTGTTCTCACTCCCATATTGGAGCTAAAAATGTTATCATGGAGGTAGAGAGTAGAATGGTAGTTACCAGAGGAAAAGTAAGGCGAGGGAAGGATGAAGCAAGGTTCATTATTGAGTTAAAAAAGTACAGTTAGATAGAAATAATAAATTCCATTATTCAATAGTACAGTAGGGTGACTATATTTATTGATAATTTTTTGTATATTACAAAATAACTAGAAGAGAAGGTTTGAAATGTTCTTAGCAAAATGAAATGATAAGTGTTTGAGGTGATGGATATACCAATTACTGTACTTTCATCACCACACATTGTAGGCGTGTATGGAAATAACATTTGCACGCAATAAATATGTACAGTTATTGTGTATTAATAACAATTGGGGTTATTTGGTACATTGGAATGAATAAAGGGAATGAGTTAAAAAATAAAACTTTTTCTGTTTTCCGTGAACTCCAAAAAAATCTGAAATATGACAGCTCCTGTTATTACAGGAAAATACAATTTGTAGCGGCTTACCATTTTCCAATAGGCCACACAACATTTAATATTGTCTATGACTTCAGGGTGGAATTGATCGCTTTAAAATCTGAATCAACAATTTTTGTAGAGTTATAAAATGTCAGAAATGAATGAAAAATAGAGATCATTGAATATAGCACTTTCATGGATTTTTCTCTAGTTAGAAATGCTCAGAAAGAAGGAAGAGAAATGAGCTAAGTCTTATTACCAGTTACTAACAAAACTAGACATAAAATTAACTTTTTTAAAAAACTTAGATGTCTTGGCTCCTGATTAAAAATTCTCCCCACTTTGGGTTTGAAATAACTCTTTACTTGGCCAGAAAGACCTACTCTCCGCATTGATTATATGGTACAATGAGGGGCATTAGCCACAGCTCCATGCCTTAAATATTTTTTTCTGCTGTCAGTTATACTGATGTAATTTCAACATTAAGAAATTATTTTTGGGAGGCACAGTCTCTTCAATTTTTCTACATAAAAATACAAATATGCTATCTACCAATCT
Organism: Indri indri; assembly: GCA_004363605.1. Taxonomy (NCBI): domain Eukaryota; kingdom Metazoa; phylum Chordata; class Mammalia; order Primates; family Indriidae; genus Indri; species Indri indri. The sequence continues at coordinate 77,126 of RJWJ010001787.1, forward strand.
ACATGACTAGGGTTGATGGATGGTGTTTAAATGTTGTCTGTCACAAAAATTCTTAAATGAAATTTATTATTTTTTTATTACTGATACTGTCCTCTTAACAAGTAGTGAAAGATCAGATTAACATTGAGGGTGAACTAATGCACCGTTGGTGGGAATGTAGACTGATGCAACCATTATGGAAAATAGTATGAAGATTCCTAAAGAATTAAAAAAAAATTAGAACTACTATATAACCCAGCAAATCCTCTTCTGTTTAGACACAAAGGAGAATAAATCATGAACTCAGAAAGATATCTTCTGGATACAATAGCCTATCATCAGCAAAGAGTGAGAGTTTGACCTCTTCTGCCCCCACTCGGACACCCCTGATTCCCTTCTCTTGTCTGATTGCTCTGGCAAGGACTTTCAGCACTATGGTGAATAGAAGTACAGATAGTAAGCGACATTGTCTGGTTCCAGTTCTAAGCGAGGATGCTTTCAATTTTTCCCCTTCAATATGACATTGGCTGTGGGTTTATCATATAAGGCCTTAATAATTTTAAGGAATGACCCATCTATGCCTATTTTGTTAAGGGTTTTTAGCATAAAAGGGTGCGGGATTTTATCAAATGCTTTTTCTGCATCTATTGAGAGAATCATATGTTCTTTGTTCTTGCTTTTATTTATGTGGTGAATTTCATTTATAGATTTGCATATGTTGAACTAGGCTTTCATCTCTGGGATAAAGCCCAAATGGCTATGATGATTTTTTTGTTGTTGTTGTTGCTGTTTTGATGTGCTGTTGGGTTCAGTTTGCTAAGATCATGTTGAGGATTTTTGCATCAATATTCATCAGGGATATTGGTCTGTAGTTTTCTTTTTTTGTTGTGTCCTTTCCTGGTTTTGGTATCAAGGTGATATTGGCTTCATAGAATCAGTTGGGGAGGATACCATCCTTCTCAGTGTTGTTTATTAACTTCTGCAGTATAGGTATGTGTTCTTCTTTGTAGCATTGGTAAAATTCATGTGTGAACACATCTGGTCTGGGACTTTATTTTTTGGAAGATTTTTTATAGCTACCCCAATTTCTGCACTTGATATTGGTCTGTTTAGGAATTCTATCTCTTCTTGATTGAGCTTAGGGAGGTTTTGTGCTTCTAAGAATTTGTCCATTTCCTCCATATTTTGTGGTTTTGGGAGATACGGATTTCTATAGTATTCAAACATAAGGTTTTGTATTTCCATTATGTCCACAGGGACCTCTCCTTTTTCATTTATAATTGAGTTTATTAAAGTTCTTTCTTTTCTAGTTTTGTCAATCTAGTAAGAGGGCTATCAATTTTTTTATCATATTGAAAAGCCAGCTTTTGGCTTTATTGATCTTCTGTATAGTTCTTTCATTCTCAATTTCATTTAATTCTGATTTGATCTTAGTTATTTCATTTCTTCTGCTAGGTCTATAATTAATTTGCTCTTCCTTTTCCAGTTCCTGGAAATGGTTTATTAGCTTGTTGATTTGTGAGCTTTCTGTCTTTTGGATGTGATAATTTAATGCTATTAGTTTTTCTCTCAGGAATAGCCTTGCTGTATCCCACAGATTTTGATAACTTGTGTCCCCATTATCCTTTAATTCAAGAATTTTTTGATCTCCATCTGGAGCTCTTCCTTGACCCAGTAATCACTCAGCAATAGATTGTTTAATTTCCATGAGTTTGTGAAGCAATGAGTGTTTCTTTTGGAATTGATCTGCATTCAATAAGTGGTTCTGGGAAAACTGGATATCTGCATGCAGAAGATTGAAACTGGATCTCCACCTCCCACCTGTCACAAAAATCAACTAACGATGGATAGCAGACTTAAACCTAATGCTTGAAACCTTAAGAATTCTGGAAGAAAATGCTGGACACACTCTTTTAAACATCAGCCTAGGTAAAGAATTTATGAAGAAGACCCCAAAAGCAATCACAGCAGCAACAAAAATAAACAAATGGGACTTGATCAAATTGAAAAGCTTCTGCACAGCCAAGGAAAGTATCATCAGGGGGATTAGACAACCTACAGAACGGGAGAAAATATTTGCATGTTACACATCCAATAAAGGGCTAATAAATAAAATCTATTTAGAACTTAAGAAAATCAACAAGAAAAAATCAAACAACCCCATAAATAAATGGGCAAAGGACATGAACAGAAACTTTTTAAAAGAAGACAAAATAATGGCCAGAAAACATATTAAAAAGTGCCCAACATCTCTAATCATTAGGGAAATGCAAATCAAACCTACAACGAGATATCACCTAACTCCAGTGAGAATGGCCTCTATCAAAAAGTCCCCAAACAACAAATGCTGGCGTGGATGTGGAGAGATTGAAACACTCTTTCACTGCTGCTGGGATTGCAAATTAATACAAGCCCTGTGGGAAGTAATTTGGAGATACCTCAAAGAGCTAAAAATAGAAATACCATTTAATCCAGCAATCTTACTACTAGGCATCTATCCAAAGGGGGGAAAAAGATATTCTATAATAAAGACATCTGCACTCAAATGTTTATAGCAGCACAATTCACAATTGCAAAGCTGTGGAAACAACCCAAATGCCCATCAATACATGAGTGGATTAATAAAATGTGAGATACACACACACAAACACACACACACACACACACACACATCATGGAAGACTACTCAACTAAAAAAACAATGGTGACCTAGCATCTCTTATATTATCCTGGACAGATCTTTAGATCATCCTTTGAAGTGAGGTATCACAAGGATGGAAAAATAAGCACCACATGTACTCACCATCAAATTGGTACTAACTGATCAACACTAAGGTTCTCACATGGTAGTAATACTCATCATGTGCCAGTGAGGTGGGGGGATGAGGAGTGGGCTGTGGAGGGGGCTAAACCCACCGCTAATGGAAATGGGGCACACTGTATGGGTGAAGGATATGCTTGTACCCTGTCGTGGGCTAGACAAACACATTTCATGTCACCAAAATATTTGTACCCCCCATAATATCTTGAATAAAAAAAAGAATGAAAATCAACAGCAGTTTATAATCTTGAAATAAAATATTTAACAATTTAATAAAAGAGATATCTGCGCTTATATGTTCCTTGAAGCATTATTCACAATAACCAAGATATGGGGGGAAAAAAACTTTAAATGTCCATCAATTAAAAAACTAATAAATAAAATATGATGTATATGTGTGTGTATATATATGTATATATATCTATTCGTATATATTAAATGCAATATCACCCAGCCTTATAAAAAGAAGTTGGTCCTCCATTTGCCAGAATATGGATAGACTTATAAGACATTATGCTATCTCAAATACACCAGATGTAGAAAAATATTGCACTAGTTTACTTAAATATGGAATCTAAAAGTAAGAGTTAAGCATGAACAGATAGAGAATAAAACAGTGATCACCAGAAGAGGAAGTGGTGTGAGCAAATTATAGTAGGCTTTTTGTTAAATAAGTAGATTTCAGGTGCTGTTGTCTGAAATGAAAATAACTGTGTGAAATGAGAGATGTGTTCATTTGATTCATTATAGTAGCCATTTTTACTATCTATACATATATTGCAATCATCATGTTTTACAATCTCATGGTTTATACCCCAAATATATACAATAAAATTTGTTTTAAAAGGAAAAGAAAAAAAAGGATTGTTTGTGAAGAAAAAGGTCTATGTTTTGGTGTATTTGTATACACTTCACCCCATTGGTGAAAGTGGAATTCCCACCCTAGGTTTGTTTGCATGATGAAACATACAACACCTGATACTGAACAGATAAAATTTATAACAATGTATTAGTTGCATATACTTACAGCATAAGGGAGGCTGGCACAACATGTTTTGGAAAGCTACATGGCTTTCCCTCAGCCTCAGGCTATGAGTGGGTAAGCATTGTAGTTATAAGAAGGTGAGGTGGCCTTGCTCCCATGGAAGAGTATGAATGACTTGTATAAAAAAGTTTACAGTCTAGCAGAGAACGGAAACCTGCTACTTAAGGCAAACAGGGACTGTGTCTCCTCCATAATGCTGAAAGTTGTTTAAATGAGGGACCTTTCTGTGGGAGAACAATCAGGAAGAAAACTTGAATTTGAATTTAGGCCATTTGAGGCTCACCATGATTGTCCCATATGTCAAGACACACATAATACTGAGGCTTAATTTTAGACCTTATACCACATGTTTTAATTATGGGGAAATTTCCAGGGAAGATCATTCAATGACTTTTTGATATTTGGGAGTGATGTCAGTAAGCTGACAGAGTAGGAGATACCAGCTTTTATTCCTTCACAGAAAACAACAATGTGACAACTGTCTGTGAATGAAAATAACATTGGGAGTGCTAAACTAACAACATACAGTAAAACAGTGGAGCAAAAAGACAGAGAATAGCCACAGAGAAAAGATTGTTTTGAGGATCAGCATACCTGAGATGTCTGAAGATGACTGGGGACAAAGAAGAAGGGTAGGGCTATCAATATTAGTGATGTGGCATGTGCCACTCTGGTCCTCAGTCGCCTAATCCACAGAGGATCTTGGAAGATTTTGCCACTGAAATAACCAACAGCCATCACCATCATGTACAGCTAAATTGAGGGAGATGCTGCTGCATTACTCTCCCAAGAAGAAACCAATTTTGTGCTGTCCTGGGAGTGGGCTGCCACCCCCCCCCACCAAAGCATGCTTCAGACCCCAGAGCCACTGTCACTCTTCATGTGTCCATGCTGCAAACCCTGGTCTGTACCTTTGGACACTAGAGCCACTGTTACATTGAACTAACCCATGTCCTGGACTTCAGAGCCACTGTTACTCCTCATATTCCCTTGCTTCAGGCACTGTGCCTTCTCCATGGTTATCTGTGCCTAGGAAATCAGAGCCACTTCTGCAGTGGGAGAGCCTGTGCCTCAGACTCTAGAGATGCTGTAGCTCTGCATATGCCTATGCACTATATTTTGGATCCTTGGCTGCTCCAGGAGGACCTACATTACTGATATTTGAGTCACTGCTGCTGCAGGAAATATTCTCATACCAATCATTGCAGTATCAGTAGCTCTGTACACACCTACACTCTGAACACTAGCTGTATAGCTTCTCTATGAGTGCTGCAAATCAGACACTGGTGCCAATTCCACTGCAAACACAACCACAAATTTAGCTAATATTAAAGTGGGATCCCCTCAGCTATAATTTTCTCCATGAGAGGAAAAGTGATAGGAGTAACTCAGTAGCATTTGCCATCAAAGTTCTTAACATTCTTTGCCATGACTGAAGACTTTTATAGCAATGGCTGCTTAGGACCTCTGCACGTTTTGCTGATACCAGCTTAAGCTGATATAGCTGTACAGAGACAACACTGCTGAATCTCCATTGGAGCCAGAAGTGGCAAATACAAGATAGGGACATTGCACCCACTCAAATGCAAAGGTCTTTCCCCACTAAAATCAGTCCATAAAGTCTGGAAAAGGTGACTATTCCATCAATTTGCAGACCTCAAAGCAAGGAAGCAGGAAACATGAAACAAACAAACAAAGAAAGGAAATATGACTCCAAGAAATAACACATTTTTTTTTAAAACGGAGTCTAAAGAAATGGAGATATACAAATTGCCTGAAAAAATTTTAAAAATAATTGTTTTAAGGAAGCTCAGTGAGATACAAGAGAATGCATAGAAATAAATCAATGAAATTAGGAAAACAATAGATAAACAAAAGTTCAACAGAGTGATAAAAATTTTAAAAGACAAACAAATTCTGGAACTTAAAAATACAATGAATGAAATGAAAAATGCAATGAAGAATGTCAAAAGCCAAAGTGAAAAGGCAGCAGAAAGAATCTGTGAATTCAAACACAAGTCATTTAAAAAATGCAGTCAAAGAAGATAAAATAAAAATAAATAAGAATACCTATAGGATTTATGGGATACCATCAAAAGAGCTAACTTTTGCATGTGGAGATATAGGAGGAGAAGAGAATATAAATGGACAGAAATATTATCTAAAGAAATAATGGCTGAAAACTTCCCAAATCTGAAAAAAGATATGAATGTCTAGGTCCAGGAATCTCAAAAAACTCCAATAAGGACCAAATAAAAAATATTGCCCCAATATATATTGTAATTAAACTGTAAAAGATCAAAAGAAAACAGAGAATCTTGAAAGCAGCAAGAGTAAATAAGTTCCTCACATATAAGGAAATATCCACAAAACTCTTGGTAGATTTCTCAGCAGAAACCTAGCAGGCCAGGGCAGAGTAGGATGACATAGTCAAAGTGCCAAAAAATATATGCCAATGAATATGAATTTACCTAGAAAATATACATGTATTTTTTAGAAATGAAGGAGTGATAGAGAAACTCTCAGAAAAAGAAAAGCTTAGGGAGGTCATCACAATTAGAACAAGATAGCTGAAGGCAATTCTTCAAGCTGAAGTGAAAGGATGCTATTTATTAACAAGGAAACATGAAAGTGTAAAAGTCACTGCTAAAAGTAAATACATAGTAAAATTCAGACTACTCTAATTCTGTTATGGTGGTATATAAATCACATCTCTAGTGTAAACCTTAAAAGAAAAAGCTATTAAAAAAGTATAGTGACAATAATTTGTTAAAAAGTACCTAATAATAAAAGATGCAAATTGCAATATCAAAAGCACAAAATGGGGGGAGTAAAAGTGGAGAGTATTTATATAAAATTGAAATTAATTTGTTATAAGCTTAAAATAGAATGGTGTAACTATTAGAAATCTTATGTAAGCCTCACAGTAACCAAAAGCAAAAATCTATAGTACATACACAAAAGATAAAGAGAAAGGAATCAAATCATGCCACTACATAAAACCATCAAATCATAAAAGAAAAAATAAAAAGAGAAGAAGAAAAAAAGGCTCTAAATAACCGGGAAAAAATTTTAACAAAACGACAATATGAAGTTGCTCGATATCAATAATTAACTTGAATGTAAATTAATTAAAATATCCAATCAGTAGGTGGTGCTTGCTAGGATGAGGAGGTTGCAGTGTTGTTTTTGGGTCCTGTAGCCAGCTCTTGTTCCTCTGGAGAGGCATTCTTGTGCCTCGGGTGGTGGATGGGGCCCTAGTGACAGGGAGGTCATTCTGAACACCCTTTTACTTCATCTACTGACTCATCATAAAGGGTGTGGTGGAATCTCACTCCAAAACACCACTTACTTGCTCAGAGACTAAACAGGACATATCATTATCCAAACAAAAATCTAAAGGCAAGAACTAACAACTGATCCAGATGGGAAGGAACCAGTGAAAGAACTCTGGAAGTATGAAGACTGAAAGAGAAAGCACACCCCCAAACAGGAACACCAGCTCTCTAGCAACGGACGTTAAACAAAATTCAGAACACTAAAATGACAGAAGAATAATTCTGAACATGCATTGTAAGAAAACAAAATGATATGCAAGAAAATAATGGATAACCAACACAAAGGAAACACACACACACAAAAAAAATCCAGGACTTGGAAGAAAAATTCACTAAAGAACTTGAAATATTAAAGAAAAATCAAACTGAACTCCTGGAAATGAAGAATTTATTCAAGGAACTATGAAATACAGTGTAAAGCCTCCAGAACAGGCTAAATCAAACAGAAGAAATAATCTCAGGGATTGAAGATAACACCTTCCAATTAAATAAGTCAGTCACAGAAATAGAGAAGAGAAATAAGAGAAAAGAGCTAAGTCTACAAGAAATGTGGGATTATGTGAAGAAGCCTAATGTGAGAGTTATGGGCATGCCTGAGGGTGAAGAAGAAAACACGCAAGAGTTGGATAAGCTATTTGAATATGTAATAGTGGAAAATTCCCCATGCCTTGCTAAAAATCTAGATATCCAGGTACAAGAAGCTCAAAGGACACCTGGGAGATTCAATGCAAACGGGAAGACACCATGACATGCAGTCATCGGACTGACCAAAATATCCATTAAGAGGCCCTTCTAGGAGCTGTAAGGTGAAGGAAATGAGTAACATACAGAGGAAAGATTATCCGAATAACGTCAGACTTCTCAACTGAAACCTTACAAGCAAGAAGAGACTGGGGTCCCATTCTCACTCTTCTGGAACAGAATAATGCCCAGCCTAGAATCTTTTACCCTGCAAAACTAAGTTTTTTATAAGAAAGAGAAATAAAGACATTCTCAGATAAGCAAATACTGAGGGAATTCACCAAGAAAATTCCAGCCTGCCAAGAGGTACTTAAAACAGAGTTACACACGGATCAGCACAAGAAACACTCACCAATGTAAAACCACCTAAAAGCTAAAGATCAAAGGCCAGATACCACAATGGCTCAAGAGAGAAAACAAAGCAACAAAGTTCAACCCAATAGGATGAACATAATTTTCCCCAAACTATCAGTTCTCCCAATAAATGTGAATGGCTTGAACTCCCCACTCAAGAGACATAGTCTGGCAGAATGGATAAAAAAAATACAAGCCGGGTATCTGCTATCTTCAGGAAACACATCTAACCTGCAAGGGTGCATTTAGACTCAAGGTAAAGGGGTGGAAATCAATATTTCAAGCAAACAGAAGCCAAAAGAAGGCTGGTGTGGCAGTTTTGATTTCAGAAAACTTAGTATTCAAATGAACAAAAGTAATGAATGACAAAGAGAGTCACCATAGAATGGTGAAGGGTAAAGTTCAACAAGAAGACATAACAATTCTAAATATATATGCACCCAACTTAGGTGCACCTGGATTCATAAAGCAAGCTCTACTTGATCTAAACAAATTTATAAACAGAAACACCATAAAAGTCGGAGACTTCAACACCCTGCTGACAGCACAAAACAGATCCTCCAAACAGAAAATTAACAAATAAATAATGGACTTAAACACAACCCTAGAACAAATGGGCCTGACTGACATTTACAGGACATTCTACCTAAAAAAAAAACACTGAATATATATTCTTCTCATCAGTTCATGGGACATTCTCAAAGGTTGACCATATCCTAGGACACAAAGCCTCTCTCAAAAAATTGAAAAAAACAGAAATCATACCATGCATCTTCTCAGACCACAGTGGAATAAAATTAGAAATCAACCCTAATAGAAACTCTCATTTATGCACGAAGTCATGGAAACTAAACAACCTTCTGCTGAACGATTACTTCATAAGTGAGGAAATCAAAATGGAAATCAAAAGATTCTATGAACTAAATGACAAAGAAGACACAAGTTACCAAAATACGTGGCAGACAGCTAAAAGAGTCCTGAGATGAAATTTTATTTCCGTAAATGCCTATATCCAGAAGACAGAAAGATCACACATAGACGACCTAATGGATCCACTCAAAGAGTTGGAAAAAGAACACCCCAAGCCAAAACCCAGCAGAAGAATTGAAATTAGTAAGATCAAATCAGAACTAAATGAAATTGCCAACAAGAAAACTTTATGGAAGAGTAATAAAACAAAAAAGTTGGTTCTTTGAAAAAGTAAACAAAATTGACATGCCTTTGGCTAGACTAATGAAAAGCAGAAAAGAAAAATCTCTAATAAGCTCCATCAGGAACAAAAAAGGAGAAATTACAACTGATGCCATGCAGATATAAGATATAATCTATGAATACTACAAAACCTTTATGCACACAAACTGGAAAATGTGGAGGAAATGGACAAATTTTTAGAAGTGAAAAGCCTCCCTAGGTTCAATCAGGAAGAAATAGAATTCCTGAGCAGACCAATATCAAGTACTGAAATTGAAACAGCAAAAAAAAAAAAAAAAAAAAAAAAAAAAAAAAAAAAAAAAAAAAAAAAAAAAAAAAAAAAAAAAAAAAAAAAAAAAAAAAAAAAAAAAAAAAAAAAAAAAAAAAAAAAAAAAAAAAAAAAAACCTTCTGAAAAAGAAAAGTCCCGGACAAGATGGTTTCACACCCGAATTTTACCACATCTACAAAGAAGAACTGGTGCCTATCCTTCAGAAATTATTCCACAACATGAGAAAGATGTAATATTGCCCAACACATTTTATGAAGCCAAAATAACCCTGATACCAAAACCAAGAAAGGACGCAACAAAAAAAGAAAACTACAGACCAATATCCCTTATGAATATAGATGCAAAAATTCTCAATAAAATCCTAGCAAATGGAATCCAGGTGCTTATCAAGAAAATAATCCATCATGACCAAGTGGGCTTCATCCCAAAGTTTCAGAGATGGTTCAACATATGCAAATCTATAAATGTAATTCACAATATGAATAGAAGCAAAAACAAAGACCATATGATGCTCTCAATAGAAGCAGAAAAAGCATTTGACAAAATTCAACATGATAACAACACTTAACAAAATAGGCATAGACAGGGCTTAACTAAAAATGATATAAGCCATATATGACAAACCCACATCCAACATCATACTGAACGGGGAAAAATTAAAAGCATTCCCAGTTAGAACTGGAACAAGGTAAGGTTGCCCACTATCTCTACTTCTAGTCAACATAGTGCTGGATGTCCTTGCTAAAGCAAATAGACAAGAGAGCAGTATTAAGGGCGTCCAAATGGAGGCAGAAGCGATCAAAGTCTCACTCTTTGCTGATAATATGATATTATATCTAGAATACCCCAAGGATTCAACCAAGAGACTCCTGGAATTAATAAATGAATTCACTAAAGTCTCAGGATAACAATGAATACACGCAAATCAGAGGCAATCATATATGCCAATAACAGTCAAACTGAGAACCAAATCAAAGACTCAATTCCCTTCACAGTAGCAACAAAGAAAATAAAGTACTTAGTAATATATTTAACTAAGGAGGTAAAAGACCTACACAGGGATAACTATGAAACATGGGGGAAAGAAACAGCAGAGGACGTAAACAGGTGGAAAACCATTCCATGCTCTTGGGTAGGCAAAATCAACATTGTTAAAATGTCTATACTACTGAAAGTGATCTACAGATTCAATGCATTCCCTATTAAAAGAGCAACATAATTTTTGACAGATATACAAAAAAATAATTTTATGCTTCTTATGGAACCAGGGAAGACCTCATAGAGCAAAAGCGATCCTAGGCAATAATAACAAAATAGGAGGTATCAATTTACCAGACTTCAAACTATACTACAAGACTATAGTAAGCAAAACAGCTTGGTACTGGCACAAGCACAGGAATATTGACCAGTGGAACAGAACTGAGAATCAAGATATAAAACCATTCTCATATAGCCATACAATGTTTGACAAAGCAGACAAAAACAGACATGGAGAAAATAATCCTTATTCAAAAAATGGTGCTGAGAAAACCGGACAGCCACTTGTAGGAGACTGAAAGAGGATCCACACCTTTCACCTCTCACGACATAAACTCACTGTGGATAACAGACCTAAACATAAGGTGTTAAACTATTAGAATTCTAGAAGAAAATGTTGGAAATACTCTTCTAGACATTGGCCTCAGCAAATAATTTATGAAGAAGACTCCAAAGGAAACCACAGCAACAACAAAAATAAATAAATGGGACCTGATCAAATTAAAACCTCTGCACAGGCAAAGAAACTGTCATGAAAGCAAACAGACAACCTGCAGAATGAGAGAAAATTTTTGCATGCTACACATCCAATAAAGGGCTGATAACAAGAACCTATTTAGAACCCTGGAAAATCAGAAAGAAAAAATCAAACAACCCTATCAAAAAGTGGGTAAAGGACCCGAACAGAACCTTTTCAAAAGAAGACAGAATAACGTCCAAGAAACATATGAAAAAAAGGTCAACGTCTCTAATCTTCAGGGAAATGCAAATTAAACCACAATGAGATATCACTTATCTCCAGTGAGAATGGCCTTTATCAAAAGTCCCAAAACAATAAAATGTTGGTGTGGATGCAGAGAGGTAGGAACACTCATACACTGCTGGTGGGACTGCAAACTAGTGCAACCTCTGTGGAAAGCAATATGGAGACACCTTAAAGTGATACAAGTAGATCTACCATTTGATTCTGCAATCCCATTACTGGGCATCTACCCAAAAGAACAAAAGGCATTCTATAGAAAAAAATCTACACCTGAATGTTTATAGTGGCACAATTCACAATTGCAAAGATGTGGAAACAACCCAAGTGCACATCAATACATGAGTGGATTAATAAAATGTGGTATATGTATACCAAGGAGTACTACTCAGCCATAAGAAATAATGATGATATAGCACCTCTTGGATTTTCCTGGATAGAGCTGTAACCCATTCTAGTAAGTGAACTATCCCGGGAATGGAAAAACAAGCACCACATGTACTCACCATCAAATTGGTATTAACTGATCTACACCTAAGTACACATATAGGAATAACATTTATCTGGCATCGGACAGATGGGATGGAGGAGGAAGGGATGGGTATATACATATATAATGAGTGTGATGCACACCATCTGGGCGATGGACACGCTTGAAGCTGTGACTGGGGGGGGGCAAAGTGGGACAAGGATAACGTAAACAAAACATTTGTACCCCATAATATGCATAAAAAATAACAAAATAAAAAAAATAAACTATAATGTGAAGCTATAGTAACAAAATATGTATGATACTAGCATAAAAAAACATACACATAGACCAATCAAACAGAACAGATAACCTAGCAATACTCTCACACATATGTGGGCAACTACTTTGACAAAGGTATCAAGGACACACAATGGGGTAAGGATAGTCTCTCCAATAAATGGTGTTGGGAAAAATTGATAGCCATATACAAAATGAAATTGGTTCTTTGTCTTATGCTACGCACAGATATCAACTCGAAATGGATTAAAGATTTAAGCATTAGACCTAAAACTGTAAAAACTCCAGATGAAAACACAGGAAAACAATCTCTAAAACCTTGTTTTTGGTAAAGACTTTTTTTTTTTGAGACAGAATCTCACTCTGTTGTCCAGGCTTGAGTTCAGTGGAGTGATCATAGCTACCCACAAACTCAAACAGCTGGGCTCAAGAGATCTCTGAGGCTCCTGTCTCAGCCTCATGAGCACATGGGACTACCAGTGTGTGCTACCACACTCAAACAATTTTAAAATTTTTTGTAGAAATGGGGGTCTCACTATGTTGCTCAGTCTTCAACTCCTGGCCTTGAGTGTTCCTCCCACCTTGGCCTCCCAAAGTGCTACTATTACAGGTGTAAGCCACCACACCCAGCCTTTGGTAATGACTTTTTAGATATGACACTGAAAGCACAGGCAACAAAAGCAAAAATAAATAAGTGAAGCTACACCAAACTAAAAAATTTCTTCACAGCAAAGAAAATGATCAAAAAAAATGAAAAGACAATTAATGTAATGTGAGAAAATATTTACACACCATATATTCCATAAGGGGTTAGTATTCAAAATATATAAGGAACTTATACAACTATAGCCAAAAAAATGATTAAAAATGGACAAGGAATCAGACTAGACACTTTTCCAAATAAGTCCTACAAATGCAGCAGGTAAGTAATAATGTTCTCTATGTCACTAATCATTAGTGAACTTAAAATCAAAACTATGATACAATGTCTTCTTACACCTGCCAAGATGGTTATTACCAACAAGTAAAAAGAATACAAGTGTTGGCTAAGGCATGAATAAAGGGGAACCCTCTAAATTGCTTATTGGAATGTAAATTGGTATAGCTTTTATGGAAAACAGGATGGAAGTTCCTCAAAAAATTTAAGAATGTACCTCCTGTATGATCTAGCAAACTCACTTCTCATATATATCCAAAGACAATAAAATTGCCATCTCGAAGAGATATTGGCACTCCCAAGTTCATTCATAATAACCAAGATATAGAATCAACCTAAGTATGTGTGTGTGTAAAATATTTAATAGGATATTATTTGGCCTTATAAATGAAAGAAATCCTGACATTTGCAAAAGCATGAATGAATCTAAAGGTCATCGAGTTAAATCAGATAAACCAGTCACAGAAATACAAATACTGCATGATCTCACTTATATGTGGTATCTAAAAAAGTGGACCTTATGGAAACATAGAGAAGTTTCATTGCCAGGTGTCTGTGGTGGTGAAATGGGGAAATGTTGGGGACAAAGGGTACAAAATTTCTGTTACAAGATAAATACGTTCTGGAGACCTAATGGACAGAATGGTCAATATAGTTAATCATAATGTACTGCATACTTGAAATTTGCTAAGAAAGTAGCTCTTAAGTATTCTCATCACAAAAAGGTACAATGTGAGAACATGGATGTGTTAATTAGCTTAATTGTGATAAACATTTCACAACGTATATGTAAATCAAAACATCACTTTTTGTATACCTTGTATACGTAATTTTTATTTTTCAATTACACCTCAATAAATCTGAAAAAAGAAGACTTAAATTTTTAATATATACTGGAAGGATCAACATAATACAGCTCCTGCCCATTTTACCAGCATTATTACCCTACCCTCCACCTTTTTCCTTCTGTGCAGTACTGATATTTTTTCTATTCCTTAAATGGACTTTATTGTGTCTTCCATACCACTTTTATAGCTCTAGAGTTTTACACCTGCTTTTTCTTCTTTCTGAAACTTTCCTTCCACATACTTTTAATCTTGTATTAACTCCAAGTCACTCTTTAGGTCCCAGCTTAAAAAATCATTCCCAGGGAGGAGCCGAGACGGCGGACGAGAAAAGACACCAGTCTGAGTGTCTCTGCAAAAAATACAAATTTTAGAAGAAAGAGAAAAAAATAAACTAGCAGAGAAACATAGATTGGGTGAGGGTCAGAAGGAAGGGTGCCTGAAACTACAGGAGACTCCACAGGAAGACGTTGTGGAGGAGAACTGGAAGGAGAAAGGTCCCGAGAGGCTTGGAGACCAGCGACAAGGGTATGTGAAGCGATTAACTTCCCCCTCCCTTGCATCTCGGACTGCTGGTGGGCTCCAGACCGGCTGGAGAGACCTGCTGACACCAGCCCAGAGACGGCTGCCGCCAGTGAGCAGTGGCCTCTTGCGGACACTACGGCGGGTTCCCAGACCCCTCGGGGCACCTCCCCAGGCGCAGACCCAAGCCTATCGGCAGACGCCATATAGCTCCATTCTCTGCTTCCCCCTCCCTACCTGAGGGTGCCCAGAGAGACAATTTAACTGTCACACAGAGGCATCTCCAAGGAACGGGACCTTTCCTTTTGAGGCTGTACAGAAGACTGAGGGGCACTTAGACTGCGAGCTCGCTACCTGCCAGCACTCCCAGGTGCTGCTTGCATGGGAACTCCAGGAGAGGGGGGCAAATCCCAAGGGGGAGTGAAATCGATCCAGGTTGGGCACCTTGTAGGTGATTCAAGATCAGCATCCCTCCCCCAGCAGGGTCAGGGATCGATCTCCAGGTCCCAGGGGACAGGCCTGCAGACCAGGCCCTGTACACCCAGGTCACGATTGCACTGCCTGGGGCACGGAGGAAAGATCTGTGCAAGAGCCTACTGGGGAGTGTGTGCCTTCAGGGGCAGATCAGCGTACCTGAGCGGTAGCCCTCCTCCCAAAAGAGGGCTGTGCACCCAGCTCAGGCTGTGATCCTGGGTAGGGAACCTCCCGGCCCAAGTCACAGCCAGGGGAGATCCATCGGCCTAAGGTCCCGATTGCTGGCAGAGGCCTGGGAGAGGTCACGGAGAGGGGGAGAGTGGAGAGAAGTGAGACTGCTAAAGAGTGCAGGTCTTGGACAGCCCCACCCCCATAGCCCAGATTCTCAGGTGAGTGGAGCCATTTCAGCCCCTCCCAGCAGCTTTGCACATAAACAAAGAGCAGACCTCTGACCCCTGCTGACAGCAGATGTGGAGCCTGAGGGCAGGCTAACCCAACACAGCACCACCCAGGCTCACTCCCAGTCCTGCCCCGACTGAGGTGGAGAACAAGGACACACTTGAAAATCCCATGGCCCCACCCATCACCCGAGGCACAAGAAGGTCTCCCTAGAGGAACAAGAGCTAGCTACAGGACCCCAAAACAGCACGCTTCTCCCTGCAAGTGCCACCCACTGACAGGGAGGTCATCCTGCACACGATTTTACTGCATGTACTGGATCTACGGTTTCATCATAAAGGGTGTGGTCGAATCTCACCCACAAACACCACCTACTGGCTCAGAGACTTACATGGCGTGCCATTATCCAAATGAAAACATAAACACAAGAAAGAACAACTGATCGAGATGGGAAGGAATCAGCGAAAGAATTCTGGAAGTATAAAGACTCAAACGGAAAGCACACCCTCAAAGAGGAACAACAGCTCCCCAGCAACGGACACTAAACAAACTCAGAACACTAAAATGACAGAAGAAGAATTTCAAACATGGATTGCAAGAAAACTGAATAATATGCAAGAAAAAAATGGATGACCAACACAAAGAAACCAGAAAAAAAGTCCAAGACTTGGAAGAAAAATTCACTAAAGAAATTGAAATATTAAAGAAAAATCAAACTGATCTCCTGGAAATGAAGAACTTATTCAGGGAAGTACAAAACACCATGGAAAGCCTCCAGAATGTGGTATATCAAACAGAAGAAAGAATCTCAGAGATTGAAGACAACTCCTTCCAATTAAATAACTCAGTCACAGAGAATGAACAGAAAATTGAGAGAAAAGAAATAAGCCTACAAGAAACGTGGGATTAAGTGAAAAAACCGAACCTGAGGGTGATAGGGGTTCCGGAAGGTGAAGAAGATAACATTCAAGGGCTGGATAAGCTATTTGAAGAATTAATAGAGGAGAATTTCCCAGGACTTGCTTAAAATCTAGATATGCAGGTAGAAGAAGCTCAACGGACCCCAGGGAGATTCAATGCAAATAGGAAGACACCACGTCATGCAGTCATCAGATTGACCAAAATATCCACTAAAGAGGCCCTTCTAAGAGCTGTAAGGTGAAAGAAACAAGTAACATACAAAGGAAAGCCCATCAGAATAACACGAGATTTCTCAACTGAAACCCTACAAGCAAGAAGAGACTGGGGCCCTATTCTTACTCTTCTGAAACAGAATAATGCCCAGCCTAGAATCTTGTACCCAGCTAAACTAAGTTTCATATATGAAGGAGAAACGAAGACATTCTCAGATAAGCAAAGACTGAGGGAATTCACCAAGACAAGACCAGCTCTCCAAGAAGTTCTCAAAACCGAATTACACAAGGATCAGCACAATAAACACTCTCAAATGTGAAACCAATCAAAAGTTAAAGATCAAAGGCTAGATTCCACAATGGCTCAAGAGAGAAAACAAAGCAACAAAATGCAACCCAACAGAATGAACAGTAATTCACCCAACTTATCGGTTCTCTCAATGAATGTGAATGGTTTGAACTCCCCTCTCAAAAGACATAGGCTGGCCGAATGGATAAAAACAAACAAGGCAAGCATCTGCTGTCTCCAGGAAATGATCTAACCTGCAAGGATGCACTTAGACTCAAAGTAATTTGGCGGAAATCAGTATTTCAAGCAAATGGGAGCCAAAAGAAGGCTGGTGTGGAAGTTTTGATCTCAGATAACTTGGTTTTTAAATCAACAAAAGTAATGAAAGACAAAGAGGGTCACTATAAAATGGTGAAGGGTACAGTTCAACAAGAAGAAATAACAATTCTTAATATGTATGCACCCAAATTAGATGCACACAGATTCATAAAGCAAACTCTAATTGATCTAACCAAATTGATAGACAGCAACACCATAATAGTCAGAGAGTTCAAGACCCCACTGACAGCACAGGACAGATCCTCCAAACAGAAAATTAACAAAGAAATAACAGACTTAAAAAGAACTCTAGAACAAATGGGCTTGACTGACATTTACAGGACATTCTACCCAAAAACCACTGAATACACGTTCTTCTCATCAGCTCATGGGACATTCTCTAAGATTGACCATATGCTAGGACACAAAGCATGTCTTAAAAAATATAAAAAAAACAGAAATCATACCATGCATCTTCTCAGATCACAGTGGAATAAAAACAGAAATCAACCACAACAGAAACTCTCATCTCTACACAAAGTCATGACAGTTACACAACTTTCTGCTGAACAATTCCTTCATAAACAAGGAAGTAAAGATGGAAATCAAAAGATCGTTTAAAATAAATCACAAAGGTGACACAAGTTATCAAACTCTGTGGGACACAGCCAAAGTAGTCCTGAGAGGAAAGTTTATTTCCATAAATGCCTATATCCAAAAGTCAAAATAATCACAAATAGACAACCTAATGAATTGACTCAAAGAACTGGAAAAAGAAGAACACACCAACACCAAACCCAGCAGAAGAAGGGAAATTAATAAGATCAAATCAGAATTAAATGAATTTGGCAACAGGGACACTATGTGGAAGATTAATAAAACAAAAAGTTGGTTCTTTGAAAACATAAATAAAATTGACACAACTTTGGCTAAACTAATGAAAAGGAGAAAAGAAAAATCTCTAATAAGCTCCATTATGAAAAAAAAGGAGAAGTCACAACTGATGCCGTGGAGAATCAAGATATAATTTATGAATATTACAAAAACCTTTATGCACACAAACTGGAAAATGTGGAGGAAATTGACAAATATTTAGAAACAAACAGCCTCCCTAGGCTCAACCAGGAAGAAATAGAATTCCTGAACATACCAATATCAAAGACCGAAGTTGAAACAGCAATAAAAAACATTCCAAAAAAGAAAAGTCCCGGACCAGATGGTTTCACACCCGAATTTTACCACACCTACAAAGAAGAACTGGTGCGTATCCTGCAGAAATTATTCCACAACATCGAAAAGGATGGATTCCTCCCCAACACATTTGATGAAGCCAACATAACCCTGATACCAAAACCAAAAAAGGATGCAACAGAAAAGGAAAACTAAAGACCAATATCCCTTATGAATATAGATGCAAAAATTCTCAACAACATTCTAGCTAACCGAATCCAGGTGCTTATTAAGAAAATAATCCACCATGACCAAGTGGGCTTCATTCCATAGATGCAGGGATGGTTCAACATATGCAAATCTATAAACGTAATTCACCACATAAACAGAAGCAAAAACAAAAACCATGTGATTCTCTCAATAGATGCAAAAAAAAAAGCTTTTGACAAAATTCAACACCCATTTATGATAAGAACACTTAACAAAATAGGCATAGATGGAGCTTACCTAAAAATGATACAAGCCATTTATGACAAACCCAAGGCAACATCATACTGAATGGGGAAAAATTGAAAATATTCCCAATTAGAACTGGAACCAGACAAGGTTGCCCACTATCTCCACTTCTGTTCAACATAGTGCTGGAAGTCCTGGCCACAGCAATCAGGCAAGAGAGTGGAATTAAGGGCATACGAATGGGAACAGAAGCGATCAAACTCTCACTATTTGCTGATGACATGATACTGTATCTAGAAAACCCCATGCATTCAACCAAGAGGCTCCTGGAATTGATAAATGAATTTGGTAAATGCTCAGGATATAAAATCAATACACACAAATCAGAGGCTTTCATATACGCCAAAAGCAGTCGTACTAAGGAACCTAATCAAAGACTCAATTCCCTTCACAATAGCAACAAAGAAAATAAAGTACCTAGGAATATATTTAACTGAGGATGTAAAATACCTCTACTGGGAGAACTATGAAACATTGAGGAAGGAAATAGCAGAGGATGTAAACAGGAGGAAAACTGTACCATGGTCATGGGTAGGCAGAACCAACATTGTTAAGATGTCTGTGCTACCCGAAGTGATCTACAGATTCAACGCTGTCCCTATTAAAATACCAACATCATTCTTCACAGGTGTATAAAAATTAACTCTATGCTTAGTATGGAACCAGAGAAGACCATGTATAGGAAAAACAATACTAGGCAACAAAAATAAAATGGGAGGTATCAATTTACCAGACTTCAAACTTTATTATAAGGCTGTAGTAATCAAAACAGCTTGGTACTGGCACAAAAATAGAGCCATTGACCAGAGGAACAGAACTGAGAACCCAGATTTAAACCCATTCTCATATAGCCACCTAATCTGAAAAAGCAGACAAAAACATACACTGGGGAAACGAATCCTTACTCAATCAATGGTGCTGGAAAAACTGGATAGCCACATGTAGAACACTGAACAAGGATCCGCACCTTTCACCTCTCACAAAAATCAGCTCACGATGGGTAACAGACTTAAACCTGAGGAATGAAACTATTAGAATTCTAGAGGAAGATGTTGGAAATACTCTTCTAGACATTGGCCTAGGCAAAGAATCTATGAATAAGACCCCAAAGGCAATCACAGCAACAACCAAAATAAATAAATGGGACCTGATCAAATTAAAAAGCTTCTGCACACCCAGAGAAACTGTCACAAGAGCAAACAGACAACCTATAGAATGGGAGAACGTTTTTGCATGCTACAAATCCGAAAAAGGGCTGATAACAAGAACCTACTTAGAACTCAGGAAAATCAATAAGAAAAAATCAAACAACCCTATCAAAAAGTGGGCAAAGGACACGAACAGAAACTTTTCAAAAGAACACAGAGTAATTCCCCAAAAACATATGAAAAAATGCTCAACATCTCTAATTATTAGGTAAATGCAAAGCAAAACCACAATGAGATATCAGTTATCTCCTGTGAGACTTGCCTTTATCAAAAAGTCCCAAAATAATAAATGTTGGCGTGGATGCGGAGAGATAGGAACACTCATACACTGCTGGTTGGACTGCAAACTAGTGCAATCTCTGTGGAAACAATGTGGAGATACCTTAAAGAGATACACTTAGAATTACCATTTGATCCAGCAATCCCATTACTGGGCATCTACCCAAAAGTTCAAATGATACTCCGTAAAAAAGACACTTGCACCCGAATGTTTATAGCAGCACAATTCACAATTGCAAAGACGTGGAAACAACCCAAGTGTCCATCAATACATGAGTGGATTAATAAAATGTGGTATATGTATACCATGGAGTACTATTCAGCTTTCAGAAACAATGGTGATATAGCACCTCTTGCATACTCCTAAATAGAGCTGGAATGCATTCTACTAAGTGAAGTATCCCAAGAATGGAAAAACAAGCACCACATGTACTCACCATCAAATTGGTATTAACTGATCAACACATAAGTGTACATATAAGAATAACATCTATTGGATTTCGGGCAGGGGGGAGGTGGCAGGAGGAATGGGGCGGTGGAAGAGGGGATGGGTATATGCATACACGAAGAGTGCAATGCGCACCATCCGAGAGATGGACATGCTTGAAACTCGGACTCAGGGGGGGAGGGGGTGTAAGGGCAGCATACGTAACCTAAACATCTATATCCCCATAATATGCTGAAATAAAAAAAAAGAAAAACAAATAAACAAAACCCAAAGGAAAAGAAATTATTCCCTTAGGAAGATACTTTCTGAACCTCTAGTTTATGTTCTTCTTGTAATGTGTTCTAAATAGCATGCTGTACTTCTCCTTTCATAATACTTATTGTACTTGTTTTCTTTCTACTCTCCTCATGACGTTGGCAGAATTATAGCTCCCCCCAAAATATCCATGTTATAATCCCCAGAACCTGTGAATATGTTACCTTACATGGCAAAGGGGACTTTGCATATGTTATTAAGGTTATTAAACTTGAGATGGGGATATCATCCTAAATTATCCACATGGGCACAATTTTGTCACATGAATCCTTTAACGCAGAGATTCTTTCCGTGCCAAAGTCAAAGAGATATGGAAGAAGAAGAGGAAGGAGTGATTCTAAGCATGAGAGAGATTTCACTTGCCATTGCTGGTTTTAAATATGGAGAATGGGAACCATGAGCTGAGGAATGTAGGTGGCCTCTGGAAACTGTAAATGATGCTCAGTCTACAGCAGAGAAATGGGGAACTCCTACAGCTTCTAGAAGGAAACAGACTTATCAATACCTTGACTTTGGCATTGCAAGATTCTAAGCAGAGGAACCAGTTGAACCTACAGAACTGTGGGATAATACGTTTGTGCTGTTATAACTGCTAAGCTTATGACGATTTATTATGGCAGCAGTGTCAAACTAATATATACCAATAGACTGAAACTTCTATGAAGGCAAGAATTATATCTGTCTTTGTCAACCACAGTATCTCTAGTTGTGTAGCTCTGCGCCTGGAAGAGAGCAGTTGCTTAATCAAGATTTGGTGAACTCAACAGAATCAAATAGGAGACAAATAAAATTCTGGCATCTCTCTTGGAGGCAGACAGGCATTATGCACACTCTCTGAAATCGAAAAGATTTAGTTTATAACACTAAGAGCTGCAATATTACCAAGCACTTAACTCTGCAGCCTAAATCCACAGAAACCCCTAGGGTGTTTAGATGATGCAACTCAAGTATTTATTCTACCAGTTTCTAAAATTCCACTGTTTCTTTAGAGTAATTGCTCTATCTTCTTTTAAGGTTTAAGTTGCACATGAGCAAATTTCAGGTACAGTTTGAGGCACCTTGAAAAATGCCTTCAATCGTCAGCTTCAGTGGCTTCATAGACCATGTAATCATACAAATAAGATCCCAAAACTATTCAGCTTACTCAGAAAAAAAATGTGTTCTAAATATATTCAATGCTCCTGTATTCAAATAGTTAATTTGCACTATGTTCCATTCAAGAAAAAGAAAACTGTCACCCTGTCATTTTAGAGTCTGACACTAAGCTTGTCAAAAGAGACAGCTGTTAAACTGAATTACTGTTGACATGCAGAGAAACGGCTCTTGCCAGATGTAAAAGACATCTGCGGCAATGAAGTGGTACAGGATGGCTTTTCAAATGTGGTCATACTGGTTTTTGAATAGCATGTCTATGGCATGAAAACATGGCCTTGACTCAGTCCATTTAAGGCAGTGAACCAAAGCCAGTAGGATGCACAAAGAAATTCCACTCTCTGTTGCTATATCCATAACTTATGCTTGGGTATAAAAACAGTACAGTAACAAAGACTCCACAATCTTGTCTTGTATCTAGAAGCAGGGAGGCATTTAGCATAGCAGGAGATAATTTCCGTTTCCAGGCGAATATTTGGATAGGTGAGGCATAAACTCATGAAGTAGATTATACAGAGAATTAACAAAAATAATTTTTGTCTTTCAGTAATAAATGTTCCGGGATAATTGTAAGGGGTGTTAAGTTGGTGAAGAGTTTTCTGGTTGAACTGTTCTAACATTGTCCTTCAGGGACCTCAAGGACTGAAGAATTTACAGACAGACAATACAGACATATTAGTAATACAAATGAGTTACATTGATTACCGAACAACAAAGGCAGTTCAACTAATTATCTAATATGTCTCAGCTACTGTGCTAGGTGTTACTCAGGATACATGAAATATCCAAAACAGCACTTTTCTCTCTCAAGGGGCACCATATCTAGTGGGGAGACTTAAAAGAGTGTGCTCTGAGGAAGAATATGCTAAGAGCCACAACAGAGGCACAAAAAATTATTTTTGAGTATGAGTAATAGAGAAATCACCAAAGGTATGTGGAGGAGATAATAAATCAGCAGACTCTTAAAAACACATAAGTGTTATTGGAACACCATTAAGAAAAAAAAGAAGGTACAAACACTATTTCTTTTTTTTATTGTTTGTTATTATAGGGGTACAGATGTTTAGGTTACACATGTTGCCCTTGCCCCCCCTTCCCCCCAAGTCCCACTTTCAAGCATGTCCATCTCTCAGATGGTACACATTGCACTCTTTGTGTATGCATACAACCGTCCCCTTCTCCCCCTTGCCCCTCCCCCTTCCCCTCCCCTCCTGCCCAACATCCAATAGATGTTATTCTTATAAGTACACTTACACGTTGTTCCGTTAATACCAATTTGATGGTGAGTACATGAGGTGCTTGTTTTTCCATTCTTGGGATACTTCACTTAGAATGAATTCCAGCTCCATCCATGAGTATACAAGAGGTGCTATATCACCATTGTTTCTGAAAGCTGAATAGTACTCCATGGTATACATATACCACATTTTATTAATCCACTCATGTATTGATGGACACTTGGGTTGTTTCCACATCTTTGCAATTGTCAATTGTGCTGCTATAAACATTCGGGTGCAAGTGCCTTTTTCATAGAGTGACTTTTGTTCTTTTGGGTAGATGCCCAGTAATGGGATTGCTGGATCAAATGGTACTTCTAATTGTATCTCTTTAAGGTATCTCCATATTGCTTTCCACAGAGGTTGCACCAGTTTGCAGTCCCACCAGCAGTGTATGAGTGTTCCTGTCTCTCCGCATCCATGCCAACATTTATTGTTTTGGGACTTTTTGATAAAGGTCAGTCTCACTGGAGATAAGTGATATCTCATTGTGGTTTTGCTTTGCATTTCCCTAATGATTAGAGATGTTGAGCGTTTTTTCACATGTTTTGGGCTATTATTCTGTCTTCTTTTGAAAAGTTTCTGTTCATGTCCTTTGCCCAGTTTTTGATAGGGTCGTTTGATTTTTTCTTGCTGATTTTCCTGAGTTCTAAGTAGATTCTGGTTATCAACCCTTTATCGGATTTGTAGCATGCAAAAATTTTCTCCCATTCTGTAGGTTGTCTGCCTGCTCTTGTGACAATTTCTTTGTCTGTGCAGAAGGTTTTTAATTTGATCAGGTCCCATTTATTTAGTTTTGTTGTTGCTGTGATTGCCTTTGGGGTCTTCTTCATAAAGTTTCAGGATACAAAATCGATATACACAAATCAGAGGCTTCCATATATGCCAACAGCTGTCATACAGAAAACCAAATCAAAGATTCAATTCCCTTCACAATAGCAACAAAGAAAATAAAGTATCTAGGAATATATTTAACTAAGGAGGTAAAAGACCTCTACCGGGAGAACTATGAAACATTGAGGAAGGAAATAGCAGAGGATCTAAACAGGTGGAAAACCATACCATGCTCATGGGTCGGCAAAATGAACATTATTAAGATGTCTGTACTACCCAAAGTGATCTACAGATTCAATGTAGTCCCTATTAAAATACCAACATCATTCTTCGCAGATGTAGAAAAATTAATTTTATGCTTTGTATGAAACTAGAGAAGACCCCGCAGAGCAAAAACAATTCTAGGCAACAAAAAGAAAATGGGAGGCATCAATTTACCAGACTTCAAACTCTATTATAAAGCTGTAATATTAAAATCAGCATGGTACTGGCACAAAAACAGCGCCAATGACCAGTGAAACAGAACTGAGAATCCAGATATGAAACCATCCTCACATAGCCACCTAATCTTTGACAAAGCAGACAAAAACATACACTGGGGAAAAGAATCCTTATTCAGTAAATAGTTCTGGGAAAACTGGATAGCCACATGTAGAAGACTGAACCAGGATCCAGACCTTTCACCTCTCACAAAAATCAACTCTTGCTGGGTAACAGATTTAAACCTAAGGAGTGAAACTATTAGAATTCTAGAGGAAGATGTTGCAAACACTATGTCCAAAAGTGGTTCCACAAATAATAATTTGGAATTTAAGTTATTGAACTAAACAATACATTTTTTTCTGTTACCATTAGTTTATTGAATCTCCACCTACAGAAACAAAAGAGATACAAACAAATTTTTTTGTTTCAGCATATTATGGGGGTACAGATGTTTACGTTGCATATGTTTCTCTTCCCCCCCAAGTCAGAACTTCAAATGTGTCCATCCCTCAGATGGTGCGCATCACACTCATTATGTATGCATATACCCATCCCCTCCTCCCCCCTCTCACCTGCCTGAAACCCAATAAATGTTATGCTTATATGTGCACTTAGGTGTTGATCAGTGAAACCAATTTGCTAGTGAGTATATGTGGTGTTTATTTTTCTATCCTTGGGATACTTCGCTTAGTAGAATGGGTTCCAGCTCCATTGAGGAGAGTACAAGAGGTGCTATATCACCATTGTTTCTTATAGCTGAATAGTACCCCATGGTATACATATATCACATTTTATTAATCCACTCATGTATTGATGTACAGTTGGGTTGTTTTCACATCTTTGGAATTGTGAATTGTGGTGCTATAAACATTCGAATGCAGGTGTCCTTTTTATAGATTGTCTTTAGTTCTTTGGGTAGATACCCAGGAATGGGATTTCAGGATCAAATGGGAGACATACTTGTATCTCTCTGAGGTATCTCCATGTTGCTTTCCACAGAGGTTGCTCTGGTTTGCAGTCCCACCTGCAGCGTATGAGTGTTCCTATCTCTCCGCATCCATGCCAACATTTATTGTTTTGTGACTTTTTGATAAAGGCCATTCTCACTGGAAGTAAGTGATATCTCATTGTGGTTTTGCTTTGCATTTCCCTGATGATTAGAGATGTTGAGCATTTTTTCAAATGTTTTTTGGCCATTATTCTGTCTTTTGAAAAGTTTCTGTTCATGTCCTTTGCCCACTTTTTGATAGGGTTGTTTGATTTTTTTTCTTGCTGATTTTCCTGAGTTCTAAGTAGATTATAGTTATCATCCCTTTGTCAGATGTGTAGCATGCAAAAATTTTCTATACAGCCAATATTTAAATAGACAAATATGACAAATAAAAAGGAAATAATACAAAAAATAGACTCAGGAATTTCAAAATTAAGAGATTGCTATGTTAATGGAGAATGCTACTTAAAGGAAGAAATATAGGCTAAGAAGATTGAAAATTTTATAGAAATTGAAAACCTGATTAGAATAAGATATTTTATTAAAGATTAATAATTGAAGTAATAAATAGTAAGGGAAATAGATTAGAAGAAAGGCATGAGAGTAAAAAACGTAAGATTGATGTATAAATAATGGGAATTCATTTAAAATATAGAAAAATTCTAATAAATTTCACATTAAGAATAAAACAAGCCCGGGCACGGTGGCTCACGCCTGTAATCCTAGCATTCTGGGAGGCCGAGGCAGGTGGATCGTTCTGAGCTCAGGAGTTCGAGACCAGCCTCAGCAAGAGCGAGACCCTGTCTCTACCAAAAATAGAAAGAAATTAATTGGACAGCTAAAAATATATATAGAAAAAAAAAATCAGCCTGGTATGGTGGCACATGCCTGTAGTCCCAGCTACTTGGGAGGATGAGACAGTAGGATCGCTTTAGCCCAGGAGTTTGAGGTTGCTGTGAGCTAGGCTGATGCCATGGCACTCACTCTAGCCAGGGCAACAGAGTGAGACTCTGTCTCCAAAAAACAAACAAACAAACAAACAAACAAAAAAAACCCAAAAGAATAAAACAAAACAAAAAGATAAATCAGTAAACAATAAATTTTGTTATTTTAGTTTATTTTTATTGATATTTAATTGCTAGGTCATAACTGCATATATTTAGAGGGTACAATGTGAAATTTTGGTATATGTATACAATGTGGAATGATTAAATCATGCTAATTAACATATCCGTTGCCTCATTTGCGTATCTTTTTGTCATAATATATTTGAGATGTAATCTCTAGTTCATTTTGAAATATACAGTACATTATTATTATTGACTATAGTTACTCTGCTGTGCAAAAGACTTCAAAATGTATTTCTCCTAACAGAAATTTTAAACAATACATTCTATTGTTGACCTTTGGTCTCTTGATCATCTCTCAATTGCATCTCCAGCAGAACTGTATAGCCACTCTCAGACCAGACAGCAGAAAGTCTGAAATTATTCATCCTTAGATACCAGGATCAACCGTTCAGTTAAGCTGGAGACAGATCTGATCCTTCTTTTCTGTGACTGGTAAGAGTAAAAATCTGCTAGATTGGTAGTTTTACATAGAAACAGACTAAGAAACTGTCTCAGAAAAAGGAAGGTGATTCTGCCTACTGTATAGGACATTATTAGCCACAATTTATTGGTCTAGTGCTGTAGCTGCTTTAAATTATACGTCAGTTAATAGGAACTTTAATGCTGTTGAGAGGTATTTACTATTACCGTATTTCAGATAAGGAAACTGAAACTCAGAGTGATAGAACCCATCACACATACTACGCAGCTGTAAAGTGGTGGCTCTCTTGAAATGTTTGAGGCCAAAACTTCTTATCATCTGTTACTTACAGGTGCTTTTGTATGCTTTGGAGTAGATACTGAATAAATTTCTTCAATAAGAAAAGCAGTCAAAACTAGAAGAAATATCAGCAACTCCACTTTAAAATTTGCCTTCTTTCTCCATATACTTCACTACTACTTTCTGAGACACTATGTATTCTCATTTGGTCCGAAAATTTCTTGATGAATCATTTGGTTTTGAGTTTTGGCCACCTGTGAACCATAAATGAGAAGGACAGAAATATTCAAAGACATTAATTAACCAAGAAAGACCTGCAAGAACCAGCACTGTATATTTGAGAATCATATTCATTTCACTGCCAAAGGAATTAAAAGTGTAAGAAATTTGTACCAGTGTATAAACCCCAATATTAAATTTATAGTAGCCATTTTAAAAGTGATCATTTTTTCACCCTTATAAATGTATCTTAGGGTTTACAGGACTGGCATAATCAATACCACAAAGATCTAACTGGACGCTGGTATAAGTAGGTTCTTGATTACAAAATAAACAGTGAGAAAAGAGGCTATAAAATTTGTCATTTTAACCATATTTTAGTACACAATTCAGTGGAATTAATTACATTCATAATGTTATGCAACCCTCACTACTATACATTTTCAAAATGTTCATCACCCTAAACAGAAACTCTGTACCTGTTAAGCAAGAACACTCATTCTTCCCTACCATAGCACCTGGCAAACTCTATTTTATTTTGTGTCACTATGAATTTCCCTATTTTAGTAAGCTCATGTAAGTAGAATCATGGATTTTTACTTTTGTGTATTACTTATTTCACACAGCGTAATGTTTCCAAGGTTCATCCGTGTTGTAGTGTGTATCAGAAATTCTTTCTGTTTTAATGGCTGAATAATATTCCATTACACTCACATACCATATTTTATTTATACATTTATCTGTTGATAGAAACTTTGGTTGTTTCTATATTTTGGCTGTTGTGAATAATGCTGATGTATAACACTGGTGTACAAGCATCTTTTTGAGGGCCTAGTTTGAATGCTTCTGGGTTTTTACCTAAATGGAGAATTGCTGTGTCATATGGTAATTCTATAATTAATATTGTGAGGAACTATAAAATTGTTTTCCACAGAGTGGCTCCATTTTACATTCCTGCAAGAAATGCACAAGGATTTCAATTGTTTCTCATTTTCATCAATACTTATTTTCCATTTGTTTTTAAATTATAGCCATCCTTGTAGGTATAAAGTGATACCTCATTGTGGTTATGATCTGAATTTCTCTAATAACTAATGATGCTGAGCATTGTTTCATGTGCCTATTTGTCATTTGTATACATTTTTTTGTAGAAATGACTATTCACGTCCTTTGTACATTTTTTAATTGAGTGGTTTGTCTTGTTGTTATTGAATTGTATTATATTAATAGCTGTGAGATTGTTCTCTATATAGTCTGAAAATTGATCCCTTAGCAGATACATGATTTACAAATATTTTCTCTCATTATGAGTTTTTTTCTCTATTGACAGTATCCTTTGACATACAGGTTTTTAATGAAGACAGTTTTTCTTTTATTGTGGTGCTTTTCATGTTATATCAAAGAAACCATTGTCAGAAACAACATAATACAGATTCACCCCATGAGTTATTCTAAGTCTTCTAAGATCCTACAAATAGAAGTAGTACCTATTCAATTTATAGTTTTTAATCCATTTTGAATTAATTTTCATGTGTTATAATTTAAAAGTTCTTTTTCTTCCATTCATATTTTGGAAGATCTAGTTTTCCTAGAATAATTTTTTGAACATTATTTTCTTTCCAAATTGAAGGGTCTTGGTATTCTTGTCAAAAATCATTTGACCATATATGCAAGGGTTTATGGGCTGTCAATTTTATTTCATTGGTCTATGTGTCTGTCTTTATCCCAGTTCCACACAATTTGGAGTACTGTAACTTTGTAGTTAAGTTTTGAAATATGAAAGTATGAGTCCTCCAAATTTGTTCTTTTATAAGACTGTTTTGGCTATTTGGGGTCACTTTAGATTCCATATGAATTTTAGGATGAGTTTTTTAATTTATATACAAAATCACATTGGGATTTTCATGAGGATTGTATTGAATCTTTAGATCACTTTGGGTGGTATTGATGTCTTAGCAATATTAAGTCTCCAAATCATAAACATAAGATATCTTTCTATGGATTTACCTACCTACTTTCTTTGAGCAATGCTCTGTATTTTTCAATATATAGGTTTCTTCTATTCTTAAATAAATTTTTTCCCAAGTATTTTTTTTTCTTTTGAAGCTGTTATAAAAAGAATTTTATTAATTTTGGATTGTTTATGCTGGTATGTGGAAATGTGGCAGATTTTTATGTGTTGATTTCATATGCTACAACTTTGCTGAATTTGTTCATGAGCTCTAACAAGCTTTTCTTTGTGGATTTTTTAGGGCTCACTAGAAATGAGAGCATGTCATCTGAGAATATACATTTATATTATATATATTTTTCCGTTTGGAAGCTTTTTTCTCCTTCTTCTTTTATAATTGATCTGTCTAAAATTTCTAGTATATGTTGAATATAAGTTATCAAAACAAAGATCCTTGTCTAATTCCTGATCTTAAGGGGAAATAGTTCAGTCTTTCTCCACTGAATATGATGATTGCTTTGGATTTTTTATATATGTTCTCATCATATTGAGAAAGTTCTCTTGTGTTCTTAGTTTATTGAATATTTTTATCATGAAAAATGTGCTTGATTTTGTCTAGTGCATATTCTGTGTTAATTGGAATGATCATTTTTTATTCAATATATGACTGATGTTTTGGGACATTTTGGTAAAAGCCATTCCCATTGGAGTTAAGTTATATCTCATTGTAGTTTTGATTTGCATTACTCTGATGATTAGAGATGTTGAAAAACTTTTCATATGTTTGCTGGCCATTAGTTCATCTTCTTTTGAAAAGTTTCTGTTCATGTCCTTTGTCCACTTTTTAATGGGGTGGTTTGATTTTCTCTTGCTAATTTTCCTGAGTTATATACAGATTCTTGTTATCAGCCCTTTATCAGATGTGTAGCATGCAAATGTTTTTCCCATTCTGTAGGTGGTCTGTTCATTCTAGTGATAGTTTTCTTGGCTCTGTAGAAGCTTTTTAATTTGATCAGGTCCCATTTATTTGTTATTGCTGTTGCTGTGATTGCTTTTGGAGTATTATTGATAAAATTCTTTGCCTAGGCCTGTGTCTATATGAATTTTTCCAACATTTTCTTCTAAAATTCATATGGTTTCATGCCTTAGATTTAAGTATGTTATCCATTGTGAGTTAATTTTTGTGAGAGGTGAGCAGTGCTGACCTTGTTTCAGTCCTCTACATGTGGTTATCCAATTTCCCCAGCACCATTTATTGAATGGGGATTATTTTCCCCAGTGTATGTTTTTGTCTGCTTTGTCAAAGATCAGATGACAATATAAAGATGGTTTTATATCTGGATTCTCAGTCCGGGTTTTCATTGGTTTATGTTTCTATGCTGTTTTGGTTACTGCAGCCTTGTAGTATAGCTTGAAGTCTTGTACACTGATACCTCCCAATTTGTTCTTTTTGCTTAACGTTGCTTTGGCTATCCAGAATCTTTTCTGGTTCTATACAAAGGGTAGAATTATTTTTTCTAGATCTGCAAAAACTGACGTTGGTATTTTAATAGGGATTGTATTGAATCTGTAGATGACTTTGTGTACTATAGACATTTTAACAATATTGATTCTGCCAATCCATGAGCACGGTTGAGTTTTCCATCTGTTTGCATCCTCTGCAATGTCTTTTCACAGTGTTCCGTAGTTCTCCCTGTATAAGTCTCTCGCCTTCTTAATTAAATATATCCCTAAATATTTTATTTTCTTTAATGCTATTGTGAAAGTTTTTGCATCTTTGATGTGATTCTCAGCTTGACTGTTATTGGCATATATGAAAAACACTGATTTGTATGCACCAATTTTGTATCCTGAGATTTGCTGAATTCATTGTTGCAAATGCAGAGATGTAGGACCACTCATACACTGCTGGTGGTACTTCAAATTAGTATAACGTCTATGGAATGTAATATGGAGATACCTCAAAGAACTAAAGGTAGAACTACCATTTGACCCAGCAATGCCTATACTGGTTATTTACTCAAAAGAATAAAAGTCATTCTGTATTAAAAACATCTCAGCACTCGAATGTTTATAGCAGCAGAATTCACAGCTGCAAAGATGTCGAAAAACCCAAGCACTTATCAATACATGTATGCATTAATAAGATGCAGTATATGCATACCATGGAGTATTACTCAGCCATAAAAAAACAATGTAATCTAGCACCTCTTGTACTATCCTGAATGGAGCTAGAGTCCATTATTCAACGTGAAGTATCACAAGAATGGAACAAGCACCATATGTACTCACCCTTTAATTGGCACTAATTGATCAATGCTTATGTGTACATATTGAAGTAACATTCATCAGGTGCTGGGCAGGTAGCAGAGGTTGATCCCGATGCATAAATTCACATCTAATGGATGTGGTATGCACTTTCTGGGGGATGGGCATGCTTGTAGCTCTGACTCTGGCAATGCAAAGGCAATATATGTAACCGAAGTGTTTTTACCCCTGTGATATTCTGAAACAAAAATAAATAAATAGATAAAGATACATAAATAAATAAAATGTATTAATGATGTTCATTATACTGATTGTTTTGTGTAAATCAAATCACCCATACATTCCTGAGGTAAATCACACTTGGTCATGGTGTATAATTCTTTTAATATGCTGTTGGATTGAGTTTGCTAGTATTTTTTGAGAATTTCTGCAGCTACATTTGTATTATTTAGGGTTCTCCAGGGATACAAAACCAATAGAGTGACTGGATGGATAGATAGATGGATAGATGATAGATAGATAGACAGATAAATAGATAGATAGACACATTGATAGAGATTTGAGTTAGGCTTTGTTAGGGGAATTGAGTAATATGATTATGGAGACTGAGAAGTACCATGATAGGTTTTCTTTGAGCTGGAGACCCAGGGAATCTGATGGAATAACTCTCAGTCCAAGTCAGAAGGCTTATGAACCTGGGGAGCTGCTGGTACAGGTCCTGGAGTCCAAGAGTTATATAACCTGTTGTTCCCATGCACAAGGGCAGGAAGAGATGTGTGTCCCAGGTCAAAAATTGTGAGGAAAAATTTGCCTTTCTTCTCTCTGCCTTTTTTTTCTGTCTTAGCCCTCAGTAAATTGGATGGTGCCTGCTCACATTTGTTGGGTGTGTATCTTCCTTACTCTATTTGTAGCATATGAATTCAAATGTCAAACTCTTCTGGAAACACCCTTATAGACATACTCAGATATAATACCTTGCCAGGTATTTGGGCATCACTTAATCCAGTCAAATTGACTCCTGAAATCAACCATCACAATATTCATAAAGGATATTGGTCTATAGTTTTCTTCTCCTGCAGTATCTTTATCTGGGTTGGATATCGGGATAATGTTGACCTCATAGAATGAGTTATTAATGGGAAGTATTATCTCATTTTCTGTTTTGACAAACAGTGGTGTTCATTCTTTTTAAAATGTTTGGTAAAATTTATCAATGAAGCAATTTAGCACTGGTTTTTTCTTTGCTGAGGGGTTTTTGATTATGAATACAATCTACTTACTAGTTATAGGTCTATTTAGAAGTATTCTATTACTTCCTATATCAGTTTTGGTATTTCTTGCATTTCTCAGAATTTGTCTATTTTATCTAGATATCCAATTTATTGCCATACAGTTATTCATAGTATTCACTTAGTTGTTTTTATTCCCAAAAATTCAGTATCAATGCCCTCTCTTTAATTTACAAATGTAGTAATTTAAATCTCCTCTCTTTTTTTCCTTAATCAATCTAGGTTGATTTTTTAAAATTTTGTTAATTTTGTTTTCAATAAATCTTCTTTTAGCTATGTTGATGGTCTCTATTGTTATTCTTTCTATGTTTTGTTTATCTCCACTCTAATACCTAGAATTTTTTTTCTGCTACCTTTGGCTTAGTTAGTTCTTTATTTTCTAATTCCTGAAAGTGTATGGTTAGGTTAGTTTATCTGATATATTTCTTCTTTTAATGAATGCATTTACAGTTATACGTTTCCCTTTTAGCACTAACTTTGCTGCATTCCATAAGTTTTTCTAGGTTATGTTTTCATTTTTATTTGTAATTAATTATTTTCTAATTTATCTTTTCATTTATTTTTTGATCCCTTAAGTATTTAGGTGTATGCTGTTTACTTTTCACATATTGCTGACTTCTCAAATTTTCCTTCTGTGATTGATTTCTAGTTTTATTTCATTGTGGTCAGAAAAGATATTTTGTAGAATTTCAACCTTGAAATTTATTAAGACTTGTGGGCTAACATAAGATCTATTGTGGAGAATAGTCTATGTGCACTTGAATGAGTGTGTTTTCTGAAGTTGTTAAGTGCTCCTCATGTGTCTATTAGGTCTAATTGTTTTATAGTGTTTTTCATGATTTATATTTCCTTACTGATCATTTGTCTTGTTAATTCTGTTATTGACAGTGGAATACTGAAGTCTCTAATGTTTTAGAATTGTGTTTTTCTCTCTTCATGTCTGTCAATTATTGGTTTATATATTTATGGGGTCTGTTAGGGTGTGTATGATTATAATTGTTGTATCTTCTTGATGGATTAAAATTTTATCCGTATGTAATGTCCTTGGTATCATTTAAACTTTTATGACTTAAAATCTATTTAGTCAGGTAATTATAAAGCCACTTCTGCTTTCTTTTGTTTGCAATTTGCTTGAGCAAAGTATATTTGATCACTCTTCTACTTTCAACCTCTTTGTTTCTTTGCAACTAAAGTTAGTCTCTTATAGACAACATGCCTCTTAATTTGAGATTTTCACCCATTTACATTTAAATTAGTTAGTGATGATGATTAAGAACTTAATTCTGAAGGAGGGGGAAAAATGGTGGACTTAAGGTAGCCTCCCGGATCCCAGCTTCCAGAGAAAGAGACGTAGATCTCAGTCTGCTACACATGATTGGACCACTCTCCCGCAAAAACAGTGAGGTGAATCGGTGGAGATTCAGCGGGGAACACACAAATCAGGAAAAAGAATAAGAAGAACGGGAGATAGGAATGCAAAACCTAGAAAACGCCGGAGACAATAGAGAGTGGAGCGTGAGACGGCGGCGCCAGCCTGGCCACTAAGTGCACAGGGATAAGTCCCTCACAAGACAGTCTAGCTTCCCCACTGACTTACAAGCCCACCGAGAGGCAGGGGCTTGTGTGAAGTGGATGTAGAACTGGGTCAGGAAACGTGGAGCTCAGCAGAGAGGAGACACGAGCTGGAAGCATCTTGAACTTCCTGGAGCCCCGTGGCAGGACTGCACTGGACAGGGGAGGAACAGGTTTGGGCTACCTCCGGAGGCAGTTGGGAGTCAGGAAGCTGGTCTCTAGCACCCAGGGGGTCCTAAACGGGGAGGTGATTACTGAATAGAGGACTCTAACCTGGAAGCTGCCGCTGGTGACTGGGACTGCTCAGGGTGGGCCAGTAGAAGCAAGATCTATTGCTGGACTGGCGTCAGATTGAGGGCGAGAGACATAAAGGAGATGGAGGAGCACCCTGGTGACTTGACTGACTCCCTGATAGGGTACTTCCCAGCCCCTGAGTGGCTCCCTCTGGAGCCAGCACCCTGGGGGCGGGCTAACGCCAGCTTGAGGCCCACGACAGGTCGCAGGTGCAGAATGGCTCCATTCCCCCAGCCTGGGAGCTCTCACAATGAGCTCTGCTCTTCCAGGACCTAAAGTCAATTAGCCAGGCCCGTTTCCTTGAGTGGTGAATTCTGAGTGCCTCCTCAGTTGTGAGGGGGAAGACTCCTGCAGAAGCCGAAGGCGCTGGAGCATTGAGCAGGTTGGGAAGGCACCCCTCCCCCTGGCCAGCATCTTTTGCACGGCCTCTGAGCTTGCAGCAGTGAGACATAAAGGGCCACTCCCACTATGTGACAAGCACCAGTCCCTGGGGCTTTGGCACTGACCAATAGCTGACAGCCCAGTGACTTTCCTCACCAGACCGGTTCAGGTCATCCGGTACGACCGCATTTCCGCCTCCGGTCAGCTACCAACAGAGAAACCCGAGTCTAGAGAATCAAAACACCGGCAAGAGACCAAAACAAGATCCCAAGATAACCCCTCCCATCTAGAGAACCCTGGACAACATACTAGCGGCTCCCTCTAGTGGCAGAACAAAACAAAAGTAACAGCGGATCCAGATAGGAAGGACCCAGCGAAAGATTTCTGGAAGCATGAAAAATCAAATGGAAAGCACACCCCCAAAGAGGAACACCAGCTCTCTAGCAATGAACACTAACCAGGTCCAGAATACTAAAATGACGCAAGAAGAATTCCAAACATGGATTGTAAGTAAGCTCAATGACATGCAATGAAAAATGAATAACCATCACAAGGAAACCACAAATAAATCCAGGATTTGGAAGAAAAATTCACTAAAGAAATTGAAATGTTAAAGAAAAATCAAACAGAACTCCTGGAAATAAAGGACTTATTCAGGGAACTTCAAAACACTGTGGAAAGCTTCAAGAACAGGGTAGATCAAACAGAAGAAAGAATCTCAGAGATTGAAGACAGCTCCTTCCAAATGAATAAATCAGTCACAGAGATTGAGCAGAAAATAAAGAAAAAGAAACGAGCTTACAAGAAATGTGGGATTATGTGAAAAAACCAAACCTGCATGTGATTGGTGTTCTGGAAAATGAAGAAGAAACCACACAAGGGCTGGATAACCTATTTGAAGATTTAATAGAGGAGAATTTCCCAGGCCTTGCTAAAAATCTAGATACACAGATACCAGAAACGCAGTGGATCCCAAGGAGATTCAAGGCAAATAGAAAGACACCAAGTCGTGCAGTCATCAGATTGACTAAAATATCAATTAAGGAGGCCCTACTATGAGCTGTCAGGTGAAAGAAACAAGTAACATACAAAGGAAAGCCTATCAAAGTAACTTCAGACTTCTCAACTGAAACCCTGCAAGCAAGAAGAGCCTGGGGCCACATTCTCACTCTTCTGAAACAGAATAATGCCCAGCTTAGAGTTCTGTACCCTGCAAAACTAAGTTTTATATATGAAGGAGAAATAAAGACATTCTCAGAAAAACAAAGTCTGTGGGAATTCACCAAGACAAGACCAGCTCTCCAAGAAATACTCAAAGCTGAATTACACAAGGACCAGCACAATAAACACTCACGGATGTAAAACCACTCAAAAGCTAAAGATCAGAGGCTAGAATCCACAATGGCTCAAGAGAGAAAACAAAGCAACAAAAAGCAAGTCAATAGTTTGATGAAAAATTTACCCCGTTTATCAGTACTTTCTATAAATGAAAATAGCTTGAACTCACCTCTCAAGAGACATAGGCTGGCCAAATGGATAAAAAAATACAAGCCAGGTATTTGCTGTCTTCAGGAAACGCATCTAACCTGCAAGGATGAAGTTAGACTCAAGGTAAAGGGGTGGAAATCAATATTTCAGGCAAATGGAAGCCAAAAGAAGGCTGGTGTAGCAGTTTTGAAATCAGATAATTTAGTTTTTAAATCAACAAAAGTAATGAAAGACAAAGGGGGCCACTATATAATGGTGAAGGGTACAGTTCAAGAAGAAGACATAACAATTCTAAACATGTATGCACCCACCTAGGTACACTCAGATTCATAAAGCAAACTTTACTCAACCTAAATAATTTGATGAACAGCAACACCATTGTAGTTGGAGATTTCAACACCCCACTGACAGCACAGGACAGATCCTCCAATCAGAAAATTAACAAAGAAATTATGGACTTAAACAGAACCCTAGAGCAAATGGGCTTGACTGACATTTACAGGACATTTTACCCAAAAATGACTGAATATACATTCTTCTCAGCAGCTCATAGGACATTCTATAAGATTGACGATATTCTAGGGCACAAAGAATGCCTCAAAACTATTAAAAAATAGAAATTATACCATGCATCTTCTCAGATCACAGTGCAATAAAAATAAAAATCAACCACAGCAGAAACGCTCATCTCTATACAATGTCATGGAAATTAAACAACTCCCTGCTGAATGATTCCTTCATAAAAGATGAAATAAAAATGGAAATCAAAAGATTCTTTCAATTAAATGACAAAGGTGACACAAGTTACCAAAATCTGTGGGACACAGCCAAAGCAGTCCTGAGAGGGAAGTTTATCTCCATAAATGCTTATATCCAAAAGTCAAAAAGATCACAAAGAGACAAACTAACAAATCCACTCAAAGAACTGGAGAAAGAAGAACAGACCAACACGAAACCCAGCAGAAGAAGGGAAATTATTAAGATCAAGTCAGAATTAAATGAAATTGGCAACAGGGAAACTATACAGAAGATTAATAAAACAAAAAGTTGGTTCTTTGAAAAAGTAAACAAAATTGACACGCCCCTGGCTAAACTCATGAAAAACAGAAAAGAAAAAAAACTCTAATAAGCTCCATCAGGAACAAACAAGGAGAAGTCACAACTGATGCCCAGGAGATTCAAGATATAATTTATGGGCCAGGTGCGGTGGCTCACACCTGTAATCCTAGCACTCTGGGAGGCCGAGGCGGGTGGATCGTTCTGAGCTCAGGAGTTCGAGACCAGCCAGAGCAAGAGCGAGACCCCGTCTCTACCAAAAATAGAAAGAAATTAATTGGACAGCTAAAAATATATATATAGAAAAAATTAGCTGGGCATGGTGGCGCATGCCTGTAGTCCCAACTATTCGGGAGGCTGAGACAGTAGGATTGCTTGAGCCCAGGAGTTTGAGGTTGCTGTGAGCTAGGCTGACGCCACGGCACTCGCCCCAGGCAAAAAGAGTGAGACTCTGTCTCAAAAAAAAAAAAAAGATATAATTTATGAATATTACAAAAACCTTTATGCACACAAAATGGAAAACATGGAGCAAAAGTACAACATTTTAGAAACACACACACCCCTAGGCTCAAACAGGAAGAAATTGAATTCGTGAACAGACCTATATCAAAGACTGAAATTGAATCAGCAATAAAAAACTTTCCAAAAAAGAAAACTCCTGGACCAGACGGTTTCACACACGAATTTTTCCTCACCTACAAAGAAGAACTGGTGCCCATCCTGCAGAAATCATTCCACAACATCGAGAAGGATGGACTACCTCCACAACACATTTTATGAAGCCAACATAACTCTGATACCAAAACCAGCAAAGGACGCAACAAAAAAGGAAAACTACAGACCAATATCGCTTATGAATATAGATGCAAAAATTCTCAACAACATTCTAGCTAACCGAATCCAGGTGCTTATTAAGAAAATAATCCACCATGACCAAGTGGGCTTCATTCCAGAGATGCAGGGATGGTTCAACATATGCAAATCTATAAATGTAATTCACCATATAAACAGAAGCAAAAGCAAAAGCAAAAACCATATGATACCCTCAATTGACGCAGAAAAGGCATTTGACAAAATTCAACAGCCTTTTATGATAAGAATGCTTAACAAAATAGGCATAGATGGGGCTCACCTAAAAATGATAGAAGCCATTTATGACAAACCCACAGCCAACATAATATTGAATGGGGAAAAATAGAAAGCATTCCCACTTAGAACTGGAACCAGACAAGGTTGCTCTCTATCTCCACTTCTATTCAATGTAGTGCTGCGAGTCCTGGCCACAGAAATCAGGCAACAGAGTGGAATTAAAGGCATACGAATGGGAACAGAAGAGATCGAACTTTCACTATTTGCTGATGATTTAAACAATGATTTAAACATTGTTAAAATGTCCACATTACTCAAAGTGATCTACAGATTCAATGCAATACCTATTAAAATACCAACATCATTCTTCACAGATGTAGAAAAATTAACTCTACGCTTCGTATGGAACCAGAGAAGACCCCACATAGCAAAAACAATTCTGGGCAATGAAAACAAAATGGGAGGCATCAATTACCAGACTTCAAATTCTATTACAAAGCTGTAATATTAAAATCAGCATGGTACTGGCACAAAAACAGAGCCATTGACCAGTGGAACAGAACTGAGAACCCAGATATAAAACCATCCTCATATAGCCACCTAATCTTTGGTAAAGCAGACAAAAACATACGCTGGGGAAAAGAATCCTTATTCAATAAATGGTGCTGGGAAAACTGGATAGCCACATGTAGAAGACTGAACCAGGATCCACACCTTTCACCTCTCACAAAAATCAACTCACGCTGTGTAACAGATTTAAACCTAAGAAGTGAAACTATTAGAATTCTAGAGGAAGAAGTTGGAAACACTCTTCTAGACATTGGCCTAGGCAAAGAATTTATGAAGAAGACCCCAAAGGCAATCACAGCAACAACCAAAATAAATAAATGGGACCTGATCAAATTAAGAAGCTTCTGCACAGGCAAGGAAATTGTCACAAGAGCAAACAGACAACCTACAGAATGGGAGAAAATTTTTGCATGCTACAAATCCGATAAAGGGCTGATAACTATAATCTACTTAGAACTCGGGAAAATCAGCAAGAAAAAATCAAACAACCCTATCAAAAAGCGGGCAAAGGACATGAACAGAAACTTTTCAAAAGAAGACAGAATAATGGCCAAAAAACATATGAAAAAATGCTCAACATCTCTAATCATTAGGGAAATGCAAATCAAAACCACAATGAGATATCACTTCTCTCCAGTGAGACTGGCCTTTATCAAAAAGTCCCAAAAC